>JAGFPH010009451.1:10144-22405 GCA_018207615.1 Philaenus spumarius | reverse complement strand
ACAGACAGACACCATTAGATTTTTATATAATAGTATAGATAATTACATTTATGGGCTATAATTCAATAAATTTTTTAAATTGTAATGAAAGGAAGATGATAATTTATGATGTTAACACACTGCTTTTTTTTTTAAAAAATATGTATTTATTTAAAAAAAATTTTTTAAATTTTGTTCGCTGGCTTATTTAATTTATTTAATAATAGTCAAATAAATGATATTTGATCGTTGAAGACGGAGAATATCGTGTTGTAACTTGAAAGTTGAAATCAATTGCCAGTTGTTTACGTTTGTGTATGCTGCAGTTCTTTAATTGAGATTTTAAAATAAGCATATAGTTTATTGGTTTAAGTGGCATACAGTTTTTAAAGGTACAAGTGTACTGTACTCTTTATATTTAACTAGTTATTACCTTGGCATACGTTAAGAAAACGTAAAAAAAACATTAATGTCCTTTTTTAATGAACATAAAAGTAGGACCTACACCTCGGAACCAGATTCTAATGTTTCGGCACCTTCAGAAAGTGAACCATGTAGGTCTACCTCAAAACTGAATACTGACACCAACCTATCTGTAGATGCCACAAATGATCAGCCTTATGTAAATAAGACAATTTTCATCAATGTGTGCTGACAATGATATTGAATTAAACGTTGAACCGGACAATAATAATATAGTCCCAACAAATTGGCCCTCTATATGGAGTAGAGAAATGTGGGGATGGTATGCATGGAAGTTTCCCAACACGGTGCTTTTAAAAAGGAGCGCACAGCGATTTAATGGTACTATTAGTTTGCTGTTACATACAGAGGAACAATCTGACCAGCTTACTTCTTTGAGAAAAAATATTTTTACACAAACAATCGGCAAGTCACGTAGTAGCAGTGACCATAACTGCAAAGGCGAAATCAGAATCGATTGAAACCGTTTATGTCAACATCAATTACTCATCTCACCTGAAATCGACCACGAAATACTTTAGATCACCATATACCTAGCGAAAAAGATAAGCCATTTCAGATCATTTTGAGTTAAAGCTAAATGGCGTGGATATAGGTGTTGGATTGCATTCCAGATTTAGTGCCACAGAAATTATAAATCACATTTCAGAAAAAATGGAAAAGAGAATAATTCGACAGGCTTTAGACATTTCTGGAAAAATTTAAATCATAATTGGCAAATCTACAAGTTTGGAAGCTAAATATATTTTGATTATTTAATGAAATGTGATACTAATAAGGAACTTTGACCAAACTCCTTATTTTTAGACTTTTTAGAACTTACAAATCAAACAGCTGTCGCTAAAACCTTCAAATTTGTTTCATTTCCTTGTTTTAGGATTGAGCTTAAAAAGGTGTTTTAGGCTTTCAATTTTAAAAATTATTTGGGGAAGCACACTCGGATGCCATTCAAAGTCTAGGAGCGATACCAAGTCTACAGCTTGGGAGGGATCCCAAACTGGATAATTTATAACTATACCATGGCCCCCTCTTTGGCCCAACTCCTCCTCCTCTAAAACCTCTCCTCCCTTAGAGAGAGTAAGCAACCTTACTCTACCGCTCCTGTACATCTGCTTCTCTAATTCCATATAAACAAGGAGTCACACCAGTGTCCTTAAGACCAATGGAGCACCAAAATCTTTTTTAAATTTTTCCCCCCAAAAAGTTCAAATAAATATCTGGATTCAGATCTGAATTTGATCAAGGGTTGGGAACTGAAAACAATCATAAGTAAACACTAAGCACCACTAGTACGGCCGCATTAAACACTCAACCACATACAATGCTGAACTGTATTATCAAAACATACCCCCTAATGTTAATTATATGGTAAATCGTCGAGAAATTGTTAACTTAAACACGTTTTTAACCTTACCTACAGAAATACCTTACTTTACCCCTCCATATCTCCAAAACTATTGATCGCAGCAAAAAAAACGTATAGTACCATTTATTAGAGAAATTAACGTACTTTAAAAGCTTATTGAACAAACTATAAGCTCTAAGGTGAAGTGTTTACAAGATATTTGCAAAAAAAACCCTCCCACCCCCAAAGACGGTGCTATTTCGGTGGAGACTTTTTACCACATTAAGAGCAAAGGGTAATGAACAACTTCCTACAATCAGAATTTAGTTTTGTTGGATTTCCCTATTTTGAGTATTGTTTGGTCTAATTTACTGTACTGTATGGACTGCTTCGCTTCGCTTGCAGCGGTAAAATCCCTGACGTGCATTTGAACTGGGTACTTTTACAGTATTTTAAGTTTTGATCGATTTTGGAAGAACCAGCCTAAAGCGATTTTGTGCTATAGCCTCGAGTAAAAAAAAAACAAATGTGAAGAATAATCTCGTATATTTACTAGTGTAGATTAACCCCATAAGAGGTTCATTCTACTACGAAAAATCTCTAAAAATTGTTACTTCCTGTCAAAAAACGTGCTTCCGCTTGATGGATTTTTTAGCTAACGAACTCGTCCGAACGACTTAAAAAACCAACTTGAGTACCAAATTTGGACCAAATCGGACGTAAAATCCGGACTGAACGACAGCTAACACTAATTAGTCTATAACTGAAAGTAGTGGTACTTTAAGATATTTTATTAGTTTTTAGTATGAATGTGTTCGTAAAGTTCGTCAGCAGATATTATTTTATTGGCGAATTTCCACAGGAAATGTAAGCTGTTAATTTTGAACGGTATGTTAATTATTTACAATCAGAATTTTTTAATATTGTTTATTGTTTACAAAATAAAATTTGATAAACGTCTCCTGAAAAACTGGTATAACCCCGCGAATTTTAATGCGATTGCCCTTAAAATACAAATAATATATATTATGTTAGTGCAACGATAAATAAACACATTAAAAACTAACATTAAAACATTGTTTTTTAACTCACTGCAGTTACATGATTTCGGGTAAAGTCATAAAATAATATTATAAAACATAAACAAATGGAACATTGCAGGTTGAAGGCATCCGACATTCTTTCCAAAACTTTTTTCACATCTTTTAAAGGACTCATATTGTTTTTTCCTAAATAAAAGTAATGGATCACTGAATCTACTAGAATTGTTCTTGCTTGAGAATGTAAACTTTGTTGTGATTTGCCTGAAGACATTTCTAACTTATACAAAACTTATACAAATTGTTTTTTGGCTTAACATTGGATGGCTGTGTAAATAAGCTTGTGATCATTTTACTCTTAGTATATCTTCCTTGTTACATTGACTATGATATAATTTATTTAATTGTTTGGCTTACTTTGGAATTTTAAGAAGACACGTTTAAGAAACCTCCTTTACTTTCGATATTGTTATGTAAATATGATCGTGTTAGTTTAATAATATTATTTTCTTGATTTATCAGTTATTTTACAGTAACATTTAAAACGAATTTTTATTTTGTTTTACTGTAGTATACGTTCTCTTTAATCTTTATTCTGATTTAGTTTCTTTTTTCATACGTTTGAAATTACTACTTGAATTACTGTAATCATGTATGTTATTGTGATCGTGCTAATTCCAATAAAGTGTCAATAACCATTTTTAAGTAGTCAAATTTATGATTATGTAACTACGGACCATAAAACCGCTTAGAGTTGTAACAATTGTACCATGTTTGGACTCATTTTGCGAGGAATAACATTTAGAGTTCAGTAATTAGAGTAAAAATTAAGTAAAGTTAACAGTTAGAAAAATTTGATTTTGTAGTACTAGGGCTAGTTGGTGATTCATAGAAGAACGATTATAGACACTTCAGTTTAATGAATCCCAATAAAAATTTTAGACGGCGCGGCGTCGGAAATTTTACCGCCTGCACACTTTAAATTTTATGACAATCCGCAGCCGACAAAAAAACGCCATGTGTGTTCCGGTCCTATGGGGTTAGAGGTAGCGCACGGAAAGATTTGACGGGGGATGAGTCATGTTTGCTATTCTAAAAAGGGCCTAAATCACAATTATTATTAGAAGACGAAAAGTATACATACCTATATCATTTTAAAATACTTTTGGGAAGCCTAAAACGTGTTATTTTGCACCTTAATTTTTACAAATTGTCCATGCATCCCCCCCCGGTTGCTGTAACCCCCTCCATACGGTCGTCCTGGTTACGCCTATGAGTACAGTTGATGGTGAGCCACCTTTTAAACAAAATATGATTTCATTTTCAAAAGTTAATGGTATCATTAAAAAAGTCTCAGTTTTGGATTCAACATTACACCCTTTGGCGCATCCACTACTTTTTCCAAATGGTGATACTGGGTGACATGTAAATATTTTTTATAATGTACCAACTATATGTAATTCAAGAGCGTAAAGAAATAAATTAACCATGCTTCAGTATGCAGCCTGTAACGCTTGGTCCTCTTGTCTTTAGTCCTCTTCAACTACGGAGCTGTCAGGATGGCCTCCGAGCTGAAAAGATGGCGCGAAGGTCCGCGGGGGAAAAAAAGCTTTCGTTTTAAGTACCTTCTTTTATTTCGGTGCTAATCTAAGTACATAACAATCCTACTGGCTCTTTACTACACGATTATTTAGCCGGGAAAGGGTACGGAGAGGTACCACAAACGCGGTATAATCGGCGAGCCTTCTCCCAAGAGACTGACTGTCCCAAAATACTGCATCGTCAATTGATCCCCTCCGAAAGTGCCGGAGACGCTTGTTCGGCACTACCGAGACTAGCTACGATTTTACACATTTTCTTTACTTCCAACTTGCATTCTGAATCTAGTGTGCTTTGTGAATGATGAACTATTATTATATATTATGAAGGATTCATGTTTTTTTATAATTATGTATAGGCCTACAATCCTGCCCACTGGGTCACAAGTCTATCGACTTGCAATTAGAGAAGATTTTAGCAAAAAAAAAAAAAAGAAGAAATTTCATGATTTACTACGAAAGAGACAAATTCATAAATTAAACATTAAGAAATTGTATATTAAATAATTTGTACAGTTTCTTAAGTACAATTTTCATTTCAAAGACGTATCATGTTAATTCAACCTTTGTACAATAAAACTTCTAAATGTTATTAATTTAGTAAAATTGTAGCTATCAAACTAATCATATGTCGTGTACAATCTTTTATTATTAATTATACATTTGATACAATTACTATATTAAAGTCTCTGAAGTTATTTCAACCAATGAGTTGTGAGTCAGACCTCTCAAGCTAAGTAAAGATTGATTCGGAACTCGAATCTGGCGGAGCCCCCAAATAAAACAACCTAACATGGTTTTAACCCTACAACTGTCGGGACTACTCAATTGAGTAATCTCAGCTCGCAGCGTTAGTGAATTGAGCAGTCTGTGACAACTCAACTTGTATTGAATATTTCACCCACTAAAAATCATCTAATACAATAAAAAAACAAAAAACGTTGAAAGGAAATGATTCAACCTTTATTTTTTGTATTCAAAAGTTTTTTTTTCTAAAACGTATATTTAAATACGTAATCATCGTTGCAGATTTGAGTTTTCTAAAGCCAATGTCACGCGAATGAATCACGCCGAAATGACTCAGAAATTCCAGTTTCTATGTCCCTCCCTACAGCCCGCCCAGTAGGTTTTCTTAGTTTAAACCTATATATCGATGGATTCATCACAATTTCCCCTACCTAAAACTTCCATCCAATCAAAAATCGGACAAATATGTGGGAAGTTATGGACCGGTTTGTAGACCCTTGCAATTGGTCAGTTTTTCAACCAATAAACAGCCTTACTTATTATACGTGATATCTGTGTCACCCCAGTCTATTTTTAGACATATTTTGATATGTTTGTGTAGAGAATGCTTCAAGCTTATAAGGTAAAACCGCCGTAAAATACAAATTAACCTTATACGATAAAGTCGCCTAAATTAAAAATAATATTAACCTTACCGTTCAAGCTGACCATTTTGTACACATGAGCCATAAACCATTGTCGTTCCGACAATTTCATGGAGGGTTGGGTTTGGGTATGTCAGCAACAACGATTTTATCAATGGTGTCGGTTTTTATTTTCCCTTTAAGTCACAGGAGAATATGAACTTAGGGAAATCCACGTTTATGCACATTTTATGACCAAAGATGGAGTAAATAGTTTTATTATGTTTTACTTTTACCCTACTATGTCATTTATATCCCGTGGCTTTGCATTGAGATGAAATAAGAATGGAGTAGTACAAGGCAATACTAATTAATTAGCTCAGTATCAGAAGAAATTGTCGTACCCCACTTGTTTACATCTTCCAGTTACAAATGTTGTCAGCAGTAAACAGATGCTTGTCCCCAGGTTGTCCCTAAGTTAATAGTTTCCTGTTTGCAGGCGTAGTGAATTGTTGCTCGCTTATTTCAGTTTCGAGTATGCATCAGAAGAAATAATTAAGTTTGTAATGCCACAGCAAACGCACGTAGTCGTCTCTCTCTGTTACAGGCCATGTTATTTGGACTCAACTACAATAGTTCACATTTTAATTTCTACCGATTGGACCCATACATTTAGAAGTGCCTATAACTCTAATTTGCTGTTTTACTTAAATTTATAGATAATTCAAGATTTATGATTTCACATAAATGAGTAAGATTAAGAAATATTTTAAAATTAAATTGAATTATATTTAGGCTAATACTCGTTGTTTTAGAATTTACTCTACTAACCATTGCAAAGTCAATTTTGAAACAAGTAAAATAAACAATATTTCCCTCATTCAAATTAAACAGTGACAATTGAATTACAAGACTGTCAGACACAATACATATTGTTGTGAAGTGGATAATTGTTTAAACATCCCACGTAGTTTCGTCCTTATTATACATGCTTACTTTACCGTATTAAATAGGCTGATAACACGATGTTTCAAGTGTTATACACATATTTACATTTATGTAATTGATGGCAAACACTCAAAAAGTAAACTCGTCAAAATTCACATAGAAACGCGTGTATTCGCGAGTTATACCTTATATATATTTTCTGAAATATTACTAAGTTTAAAAATATAAAATAAAATTCTATTTTACAAAATTAAAATACTGAGAAAATATGTTTTGTTTGTTTTAATATCATAGATTAGCGAGGCCCCTCATAATTTAACGTAACCTTCTTTTTTAATAAAGGGTATCCATTAAGTCCCACTCCTCTTAACTTTGGAACAAGTAGAAATAAATAAATGAGTTTCGGTGTATCTGCATGTGACACAGGGAGATGAATTTTGGTGTAACCGACCATTTCACCTCTTACCCCAAAATAGGGGGTTGAGAGGGTAATTACAAAATCTTAAATTCAAACCTCTATCAAGTGAGACTTAATTTTAAAGGGCTTGATAAATGAAGAAGAATGGCACAAATAAGAGGTCTCTATCTTAACCCTATCGAAAATGACGGCCAGTCAAAGTTGAAAACATCTTAACACAGATTTTTAATTAGATACATTAAAATACCTTTCACTGGTAATAAAGGGTTAATTGACCGAGCGTAAGCGAGGTCTCCGTTTTAACTCAACTGTTCGGCATTTCGTCTGTGTGTCTGTCTCACGATTACGGCCAAACGCCTTGACCAATTTTGATGATTTTTTGCATGTTCCTTATTCCTAGGCCGAGCCATGTATATATACATGTTTTTCCAATTTTTCATTTTTAACCCCTTAAATAAAATAAAATTGGCGGCCGGACCGTTTCTCTCAGTGTAAGCTTTTTTCCGAAGCCAGTTTGTGGCTTAACCGTAAGTCGAATTTAAAAACTAATGAGATTTTGCTAGAAGAAAATTAAATTTTAAACAAAATTGTATTCTTGATTTTTTCCGTATCTCTAACGGTAAGCTCACAAAATGGCTGTAAACTTCGAATTTGTTAAAAATCGTCCAAGTTTTTGTATTTCAACCATGTTTTTATACGTTTATTCTAAACCAATTCAAAAGTGTTCCATAGCTTTTTTGTAGATAAAGGTTTAAAGAATTCATATATGCCAGTAAAAAAAATTATTGAAGTAATATTAAGAATGTTATTAGCTCAAGAAACAATCACGTTCAGTAACGAAAGGAAAATGTTTAACTTTAGGCCTACACAAAAAGTAGTAAACATTATTGTAATTTTTTTCATAAATGTAAAAATGTTTCGTAATTTAGTTCTAAATAGAATTGTATAAAAATATTTATCAATTTCAAATTTCTTATTTTAAAAACACCAGTTTTTATGTTCCTACTACAAGACTGCTAACAAAACTAGGCCTGTTTTGAATAGTAATTTAGGAATATATCATTTGCCCAAAAATGACATATTATTATAAGAAAGTGTAGAGGATAAATCAAAGAATTTAACTGTATACCTGTAAATTATCATTGTAAATTTCATAAAAGTATTTGTTGGCTTTACTTGAATTACAAAATGAGATGAAACAAATAAAACCTCGCGGCGATAAAGGACATACAAAAAATGACCCCGTGGGAAGTGTTGATACATGGGTTGAGATCACTATCACGACGTTTTAACATCGTTTGTTTTCATTATTTCTAATATTGGAATATGATGTGGAACTTAAGTTAACTTATGATACATTGTTAAGTTTGAGTTATTTAAGTATGTAAATATTTAATTGTATGTTGTCCCTCTATAACGCGATATTTTTAGCTATCTTACACATTATTAACCTAAATAAAACACAATGCCTCTAAAAGAAAACTTTAGCAGTTAAAGCTCAAGAAAAGAAATAAAAACGAGAACTAGAAATCGCGGGAATTGTAAATAATGTTTCACTGGCTAAACCTTGTACTTACTTCCTTACTGGCACACTATTTTTAACCTAAGCTCAAAACCACATTTGTTATTTCAACGAGCGAGGTCTAGCCTACTGTTCACAGAACTACTAGTATAGAGTAATACCTTTTGATAGGGTTAAGATAAAGACTTCTAATTTGTGCCATACTTCTTCATTTACCAAGCCCTTTAAACTGAGGTATAACTTGTTGGGGGTTTGTATTAAAGATTTTTGAATTACCCTCTCAACCCCCTATTTTGGGGCAAGGGGAGAAATGGTCGGTTACACCAAAGTTCATCTCCCTTTGTCATTTAAAGTATTTTGACCCCCCTTTGTATCTCCCTTTGTCATTTAAAGACACCCCGAAGGTCATTTATATATTTCTACTTGTTTCAAAGTTAAGAGGGGGGGGGGGGGGCTTTATGGACACCCTGTATACGACAATGTGATTCAGAACTAAGCGGCAATCTCTCGGAAGCTCATTCTATAGCTAAAAATAAGAAGAAAAGTCCATATAAACAAAGGCCCGACATGCAGTAAAAAGCTAGTCTTGATAAAGTTTTAATATTTTGTAAAATCCTCGTTTGGCAATGTTTATTTGTCTCAGACTTGTGCATCGGTCTGAGACAGATTAACTTACATAAGACTTGATTAAATAAAACTGTAAGCCTACATTCTTCCTGCATATAATTAAATTTACTAATTTGTTCCATTAATGTAAAATCAAATCAATTTCAATTCAGCAAACGCTATGCCTATATATTTAATGAATTTGTTTACGAATATTTTCAATTACTTTAAAATATTAAATCCAGTTGGACCTTTAGTTTATAGGTTAAAAATTAACATTTAACAGCAAAAATTACAAAGATAGGAATTTAAAAAATGAAGACTACGGTAATTTATTATTTTGTTAAACTGATACGAGGTTGTTGAATTGATAGACCAAGTGAGCTGGGTATATATTAAGTTTATTCGATACCATAGAAACTATAACTAAATGTGTATATAATCTCTGGTAAGATATGTGCATTAAAATTTGTTAAATACGAAAATTAAATTTTCTAAAAGTATAATGTTTTTTCAGGAAAGTCTAAATCCTCATCATGTTAAATATAAACAAAATAAATGGTACCAGCAACTGGCACATACTTTCTCACAAACATATTTAAATAATTAAATAGATTCACTGTGACTTCATAATTTTGTATTAAAGTAAAAGATCCGATACATTTAAAGTAGGAGAGTAACTAATAAATCTTATTAATATTATTAGCTAGAGATAAAAAACTATTCGATCGATTTCGAACAAATATGCACCAAACATGTCAATTAAGCCTGTATAGATGCATGAAAAAACGTTTTGAACATTTTTGAAAAACAACCCCTTTTTTGGCTAAAAAAACCCCCAAAAATCAGTTATTGTTATTATTAGCTAAACATTAATTTTTATAAAGATGCGGGTTTTTGCATATGGTAGGGTACATTAAAGGGCTACAAATAAGCTAAATTTTATCAAAATCGTTAGAGCCGTTTTTTTTATAAAAAAAATAATAACTGATTTTTGGGAGTTTTTTGGTTGGGTGTAGTTTTACAAAATTTGTTAAAACCTTTTATCGTGCCTAATTGTCAAGTTTGGTACAAATTTGTTCGAAATCGATCGAATAGTTTTCTCTCTAACTTTGTATACATACAGACATTTTGTAAAAAACACTTTTTTGGACCCAGAGGTCCCAAGACGGATATTTCCACAAAAATCTCATCATCGATTTTTTTGCGATCACTACACTTTCTCTGTACTATAGTATAGTGAGAAAGTAAAAATGGGTTTAGTAATTTCTCACATTTACCTGTGCATGGGAAAAAATAAACAGCATAGGCCTACTTAACAAAAATATTAAAATATTAAATTTTTAAAATATTAGTAAGTATTGCTCCACCGATGTTAGTTACTGTCTGCGAGAGTTAAGAAGTCTCCTGAGCCAGGACGGTATGCAGCAGTGTTCGTATGTTACCGCACGGCATTTTGCAGGCGCTTCGCGCTGTCCAAACATTTCGCGCCGCATAGTTTTGTTTACGCTGAAAAACAGTGCATGAAAGGTTTAGTATTTATACTGAGTTGTTTACAATTGATAATTTTATAAGTTATTGGTGTGTGTTTGTCATCTCACTTTCCCCTCAAGGTCAGTGCTTCCCTCTCCCCTACTTACTCTTTCATTGTCTGGGCTGTTTATTTTTAGAATTAACGTTAGCGAAAATATTGGTCATGATCAATAATCTAAAACGTAGTTAAAAACTTAATTTATTTCAAAATATTTTACTGCAATTTTAATTAATTTTTTTAAATTAATTTGACTTGCTGTACACTGAATTGATGCCTCCAACTAAATCACAGTATGCCATTCACCTTCATTTGCACAAGTCCACCTATATGTATTCACGCAGAGGTGTATTGTAGGGAAATCCCCATTTTGTATGTTTTGTTGTACTTGTGAGTGTTTCGTCGACGTGGTATTTATACAATGTTATTAAATTCGTACAATAATTATTACAGTACAAACACTGCAATAATTTACGAATTTTACATGTACTTTATTGCTATTTAATACAGTAGTTTTTCTTTTTTTAGCGACCGCTAATAATCAAAACCGCGAATACCAAGCCCGCGAATGTCGAGGGACTGTATATATCAGTTTTTTTAGTAGGCCTATCAAAAAGCTTTTGCTAGTTTTATATATAAATTTAAAATGGTTTACAATTTAATATTGTATAGTGATTAAAGAACTTGTAAACAATATGTACATAAGTGTAAATATAATCTTACTTGTAAATACAATAACGGGTTTTCTTACTGCCTAACTGTACAAACTTTTACAGTAACAACTTTCTTTCTTAATAACAAACTTTTTAACTTCCCGCTACCAATAAAGGGAAGTTATTGATTTCGGTCCGATTTTCGAAAGTCGAGTTTTCATTAAATCTCCACGTTTTGAGGTCCCAGGAAGCCATTCTGACTATTCCCGCCGAGATGTCCGACCATGTGTGTGGAGGTGTGTGTGTGGGGTGCGTAGGCGCGTGTGTGTGTGTATGTATGTGTGTAAATAAATTTTTGAAGTATAGTTTTTCAAAAAAGAATCAACCGATTGAATTCTACGACATGTCATTCGAAAGGGTGTATCAAAACTTAAATCTGATTAGATTTGAGAGTAAATCTATCGAGCCAATCCGAAGAAATTTAAAAAAAATAACCTCAATTTTTTTGGAATTTTTATGTTTTTTAAAAATAACTTTAAAGCGTGCGAAAAAATCATAATAAAACCATGTATACATTTTTTGTGCTTAAAAAACTGCGTCGACTGCTTTTTTGAAAATGAAAATCGGACGACGCATTCAAAAGTTATCGTTGTTTAAAAATTCACAAATTTTCGTTTTTTGGTATTATTTTAACATATCTTCCAGATTTCTCAACCAATCAATATAAACCTGTACATTTTCTTTTTGTGCTTCAAAAACTGCGTAGAA
>JAGFPH010009450.1:32650-46958 GCA_018207615.1 Philaenus spumarius | reverse complement strand
CAAAACTTGATGCTCGGTGTTGGTTTTCCTAGAAGAAAAGAAAATATGTTAATTATTTAAATAAACATGTAACTAAATATACTGCAACTATTCTGCTAAAGACTGGTAGTGTAATAAACACACTGGTAGGTGAAAGTCTGCAGTTAATTTTATTATCATTATAAACAAACAAATATAGTTAATACCTCTAATGAGCTGGGAAAGGCTGCTTGTGTGACTGCTTCACGTTTTGCAAAACTTGATGCTCGGTGTTGGTTTTCCTAGAAGAAAAGAAAATATAATAATTATTTAAATAAACATGTAACTAAATATACTGCAACTATACTGCTAAAGACTGGTAGTGTATTAAACACACTGGTAGGTGAAAGTCTGCAGTTAATTTTATTATCATTATAAACAAACAAATATATTTAATACCTCTAATGAGCTTGGAAAGGCTGCATGTGTAACTGCTTCTCGTTTTTCAAAACTTGATGCTCGGTGTTGGTTTTCCTAGAAGAAAAGAAAAAATATTAATTATTTAAATAAACATGTAACTAAATATACTGCAACTATTCTGCTAAAGACTGGTAGTTTAATAAACACACTGGTAGGTGAAAGTCTGCAGTTAATTGTATTATCATTATAAACAAACAAATATAGTTAATACCTCAAATGAGCTTGGAAAGGCTGCATGTGTGACTGCTTCTCGTTTTGCTAAACTTGATGCTCGGTGTTGGTTTTCCTAGAAGAAAAGAAAATATATTCATTATTTTAAAAAAACATGTAACTAAATATACTGCAACTATTCTGCTAAAGACTGGTAGTTTAATAAACACACTGGTAGGTGAAAGTCTGCAGTTAATTGTATTATCATTATAAACAAACAAATATAGTTAATACCTCAAATGAGCTTGGAAAGGCTGCATGTGTGACTGCTTCTCGTTTTGCTAAACTTGATGCTAGGTGTTGGTTTTCCTAAAATAAAATAAAATATATTCATTATTTAAATAAACATGTAACCAAATATACATTATCTAATCGGCTAAAGACCAAGTGTAATAAACACACTGGTAGGTGAAAGTCTACAATTAATTTTATTATCATTATAAACAAACAAATATAGTTAATACCTCTAATGAGCTTGGAAAGGCTGCATGTGTGACTGCTTCACGTTTTGCAAAACTAGATGCTCGGTGTTGGTTTTCCTAGAAGAAAATAAAATATATTCATTATTTAAATAAACATGTAACCAAATATACATTATCTAATCGGCTAAAGACCAAGTGTAATAAACACACTGGCAGGTGAAAGTCTGCAGTTAATATTATTATCATTATAAACAAACAAATATAGTTAATACCTCTAATGAGCTTGGATAGGCTGCATGTGTGACTGCTTCACGTTTTGCAAAACTTGATGCTCGGTGTTGGTTATCCTAGAAGAAAATAAAATATATTCATTATTTAAAAAAACATGTAACCAAATATACATTATCTAATCGGCTAAAGACCAAGTGTAATAAACACACTGGTAGGTAAAAGTCTGCAGTTAATTGTATTATCATTATAAACAAACAAATATAGTTAATACCTCTAATGAGCTTGGAAAGGCTGCATGTGTGACTGCTTCACGTTTTGCAAAACTAGATGCTCGGTGTTGGTTTTCCTAGAAAAAAATAAAATATATTCATTATTTAAATAAACATGTAACCAAATATACATTATCTAATCGGCTAAAGACCAAGTGTAATAAACACACTGGTGGGTGAAAGTCTGCAGTTAATTGTATTAACATTATAAACAAACAAATATAGTTAATACCTCTAATGAGCTTGGAAAGGCTGCATGTGTGACTGCTTCTCGTTTTGCTAAACTTGATGCTCGGTGTTGGTTTTCCTGGAAGAAAATAAAATATATTAATTTTTTTTAAAAACATGTAACCAAATATACATTATCTAATCGGCTAAAGACCAAGTGTAATAAACACACTGGTAGGTGAAAGTCTGCAGTTAATTGTATTAACATTATAAACAAACAAATATAGTTAATACCTCTAATGAGCTTGGAAAGGCTGCATGTGTGACTGCTTCTCGTTTTGCTAAACTTGATGCTCGGTGTTGGTTTTCCTAGAAGAAAATAAAATATATTAATTATTTTAAAAAACATGTAACCAAATTACATTATCTAATCGGCTAAAGACCAAGTGTAATAAACACACTGGTAGGTGAAAGTCTGCAGTTAATTGTATTGTCATTATAAACAAACAAATATTTAATACCTCTAATGAGCTTGGAAAGGCTGCATGTGTGACTGCTTCTCGTTTTGCAAAACTTGATGCTCGGTGTTGGTTTTCCTAGTAGAAAAGAAAATATATTAATTATTTAAATAAACATGTAACTAAATATACTGCAACTATTCTACTAAAGACTGGTAGTGTAATAAACACACTGGTAGGTGAAAGTCAGCAGTTATTTTTATTATCATTATAAACAAACAAATATAGTTAATACCTCTAATGAGCTGGGTAAGGCTGCTTGTGTGACTGCTTCTCGTTTTGCTAAACTTGATGCTTGGTGTTGGTTTTCCTAGAAGAAAAGAAAATATATTAATTATTTAAAAAAACATGTAACCAAATATACATTATCTAATCTGCTAAAGACCAAGTGTAATAAACGCACTGGTAGGTGAAAGTCTGCAGTTAATTTTATTATCAATACTATCTGAATACTCGTGCTTCGTTAAAGGGAATTTTTGTATCAGTATGTTACATAATTTTACATTTCTCTCTCATTTTCATTCATCTTTTATTTTACGAAAGTGAATTATGACATGTATTTTCAATCAGTTTATTATTTATTGATCGTTTTCTGCCTGGCAATCGTCGTCGTTACGGTATGTATGTGGGTTGGTTAAATTAAATCCATTAAAAATAGATAATTCTTACTTATAAGCGTCTTATTTTTTGTCTCTAAATCTACAGACTGGTAAATCAGAGTCTGGGTGTTCTCCTATATACGTATTGAATATGTGAATGCATAGATCGGGATGTATTTGATTAGCTTACGTCTTTAAATATTTTCTTAAAACTAATAAGAGCCAAATTTCAGCTTTGTTGCTTTAAGGAACGAATATCAATTAATATTAATATATTTTGTTGGTTGCTATCTTATTTTCTAGCAAAATGCAAAACTTTTTTTTATATGTATCTTGTAAGAATTAAATGTACAAAATACCTGCTCTCTAGCTTAGAAAAGTATAAAAAAGCATATTTATTGTTTTTATTGTACGTTATCGGATTTTAACCCCTTTAGGTGCACGTAACAAAATGTAAAACTGGTTTACTTTTTATTTGTGTTTTCAAGAAATAAATGTACAAAACTTCAGCTTTCTTAATTTAAGGAAAGCATAACAAACAATATTTATTGTGTTAGGGGTTGTTCAACCCTATAAGGCCAAATATTTTAAAACGTGACAAAATGTAAAACTGGTTTACTTTTTAAACGACTTCAAAAAAAAGGAGGAGGTTCTCAATTCGACCTGTTTATATGTTTTTTTTAATGTTTGACCAGCGATTACTCCAAAACTAATGAACCTATTTCGATAAAAAAAATTATTTAATGAAAGAAGATCATCCTCCGGTGGAACTTTTTTTTTTAGCTGTCGTACCAGGCTCAGTTCAGGTAAATAAGTAAAACTTTTTATAGCTGTTGCACCCGTCTTCGGTCAGGTAAATAAGGAAAACTTGTTACAGATGTCGTACCCGGCTTCGGTAATGTAAATAAGGAACAGATGGTTATATTTGACATACATAAGTTAAATAATTTATAGATTTCGTACCAGACTTAGTTCAGGTAAATAAGTGAATTTTTTTATAGCTGTCGTACCAGGCTTAGTTCTGTTAAATAAGTAATACTTTGTATATCTGTCGTGCCCGGCTTCGGTCAGGTAAATAAAGAAAACTTATTACAGCTGTTGTACATGGCTTCGGTCATGTAAATAAGGAACAGATGGTTATATTTTCATGCCAAATTTGTATAGCTGTTGTACCAGTCTTCGGTCAGGTAAATAAGGGAAACTTGTTACAGCTGTCATACCCGGCTTCGGTTTATGTAAATAAGGAACAGATTGTTATATTTGTCATACCAATATATTTTATAGCTGTTGTACCCGTCTTCGGTCAGGTAAATAAGGGAAACTTGTTACAGCTGTCATACCCGGCTTCGGTTTATGTAAATAAGGAACAGATTGTTATATTTGTCATACTAATTTTTTTTATAGCTGTTGTACCAGTCTTCGGTCAGGTAAATAAGGGAAACTTGTTACAGCTGTCATACCCGGCTTCGGTTTATGTAAATAAGGAACAGATTGTTATATTTGTCATACCAATTTTTTTTTAGCTGTCGTACCAGGCTTAGTTCAGGCAAATAAGTAAAACTTTTTAAACTCGTTTAATAATCGGTGTTCGTTACTTTTAAAATATTAAACTCAAATAATGAACACCGATTATTAAACGACCAACTGAACTTTGATTCGAACGCCCTGTATGACGTAGCGATAACAATTCAGAATGCCCGCGGCGTATTGTAGTTTTATTTCGCGTTCTGTTTGATAACACACAACCAGTCGATATCCGGGAGTCGTAAGATGCGCATCTACTTACTGTGGTTTTTAAATGTGTTGTGTGTTATGTGTTTGTGTATGTGCATTTAACGTCTTGACGACCTTCATGTATAGAGGGACTTTCTGATGATGAGATACATTCTCGAAACACGTCAAAAACTTTAAACAAATTTTAAACTAACAGTTTCACTGACGGAAAATAAAAGGTATTGTGCTTTATTATATTAATTACTTACTTTATTTCCTCGAACACTTTGTACGACACGGCTATCAGCATACAAGTTAACGGGCTTACTAACAAACGTCACCGTATGGTTACTTAACCTTGTAACGACAGTTGTCCTTGGACCACCATACGGGATGCATCCCACGCGTAGAAAGTTTTTTAATATATACCCAATGTTTGTGTCTATGTGTTTTTCGTGTAATGTTTGACGACCTCGAAAGAGTAACAAGTGTCTGATGATGGATTAAATTTCCGAAACGCGTCACATAAAAGAGATAAGAAAGTCACGCGACGGAAATAAAGTAATTAATTAATCTTAATTATACTACTTAAATCGCATTATACAGTAAATACAAATTCATAAACACCTTTAACGAAATAAAATTTTTTCTTGAATCTGCACATCGCTCTAAAATAAAAAATAATAATAAATTTTTGAGAAAATAAACCAACTTAAAAAAATGCTGAAACTAAAAAGTAAAAAAATAATGTGTATACTGAACAAACGTAATTTATTCAAAGCCAACTCGAAACATTTTTTGAAGTCGGTGCCAAATTTACCTAAAATTTAATACTATTTTAGTTCTTCTGAATCTACTACTCCTCAAATTTCATATCAATTTCTACAATCGTTAATAGACACAATCATCACTCAGAAATACGTTTTTACTTTCTCCCCCTATACAATAGTATATGCAGAAATTTTGTATTGTATTCGTCAAAATTTTCGAGTTTGAGTTTTTGGTGGAAATATCCGTTTTGGGTCCCCCTGAACCTAAAAAAGTGGTTTCGGAGTGATGTCTGTGTGTGTGTGTGTCTGTGTGTGGGTGGGGGTGGGGTTGTGTGTGTGTGTGTGTGTGTGGATGTTATCAGACCTAGAGCCTAAACCAGTCGTCCGATGTTGATGAAATTTGGTATGGATGTACCAATCCACGGTATCTCTAGGCATTTTTTCAATTTTGTGAATTTTTTATTTTTAAGGGTAATTTTTTTAAGGACCGAAAGTACTATAAACTATACAATTTTAATCAAAATCGTTCTAGCCGTTTTTGAAAAAAGTGGGGTTTTCCGTTATTTTATGGAATTTTGTGGTAAAATTACTCTTAAAAATAAAAAAAATAAAAAAATTGGTATTTTGAATTATTATTCTACTGATGAAAAGGTAGAGTATGTTATAGTAGGCCCTACTTTTCATCAAAAATAAAATAGCACCACCCGCATCCCTGTAAAAATTATGGTTCAAAAGATGTTGTACTTTTTCTGATTTTTTTATATAAGACTAGCTGTTATACTTTCCAGGGAAATGACAGTGCATATCTCTTAACAAAATTATAAGCTATCATTAAAAAAAAAAAACAATTATACGAAATTTATGATCCTTTCATACACTTTTGGCTTCGTGAAATAATAATTTTTTATAAAGTTCCTATAATGAGGAAGAAAGTGTCAGTTTCCTAATACCGTTAATTTTTTTATTTTTTACCTTTTCCAAAAGCTTATCACACATTCATAAAACAATCACAACCAAATTTATTGAAATTTGGACTTTTCCAAAAGCTTATCACACATTCATAAAACAATCACAACCAAATTTATTGAAATTTGGACAGGACGTCTCTCGGGTCAGCTATTAATAAAATATATCTTAAAAAGCCAGTTTATTCAAATTTGTATGATTTAGCAAATATTTTAGTTGAAAATTTTAGACAAATAGGTATAAACACATTACATGAATACTCACAACGTCGTCAATTCATTTAGGCCTACATTTACACGAATATAATCAATGCAGAGTTGTGTCACGCATTTAATCAACTAATATAAAAGCGAGTGTATGAACGTACATACGTACATACGTGAGTAACATATAATATAACAGCTAATTTCACTCATCATCTGTAATACTTAAACAAACCCAGCATAGATTAAACTTTGGGGTTATGTTTACAACTTCAATCATTATAATTTCTTGTAAAGTTTATTTTTTAAAAAAGTTTACTAGTAAATTTGGCACCGACTTCAAAAATTTCGTTGTGTCGGATCTGAATAAATAACGTTTTTTCAGTCTACAAATTACTTTTTACTTTCTAGTTTCAGCATTTTTTTTAAAGTTGGTTTATTCTTTTCAAACATTTATTATTATACGTGTTTTTCAACAAATAAATGTACATCATTTCTGCTTTATACCTTTAGAAAAGTGTAACAAACAATAATTATTGTTTTAGGTGTTGTTTCAACCCTTACAGGCCAATTATTTTAAAATATTGTTTTAGTGTGCCTAAAGCAATATGTCTTGTTTATTTGCTATTTAAAAAATCTTGTTTTATTGCACCTGTGAGCAATATGTGTACCAAATTTCACGTTCCTAGACGGTACTCAATTAATATTTATAGTTTTAGGGGTCATTACTAAATTTTCACCCCTTAGCAGAACCTGACAAAATGTAAAAGTTTTAATTTTTTATGTGTATCTTGTGAGAAATAAATGCACAAAATTTCAGCTCTCTAGCTTTAAGGAAATTCTATAAATTAATATTTATCGCTTTAGGGGTTGTTACAACATTTCTACCCCTTAGCAGAACGTGACAATATGTAAAACTGATTTACTTTTTATGTGTTTTTCAAGAAATAAATGTACGAAATTTCAGATTTATAGCTTTAAGGAAAGTATAACAAACAATATTTATTTTTTGTATGGGTTGTTTCAACCCTTGAAGGACAAATATTTTAAAATTATGTCTTAGTGCGTCTCTAGTGCCTATGAGCATACGTGTACCAAATTTCACGTTCCTCAACGTTATTCAATTAATATTTATTCCTATAGTTTTAGGGGTTGTTACTACTTTTCAATCCCTTAGCAGAACGTTACAAAGTTTAAAACTGGTTTATTTTATATGCATCTTGTAAGAAATTAATGTACAAAATGTCAGCTCTCTAGCTTTCAGGAAAGTATAAAAATTAATATTAATTGTTTTAGTTGTTGTTACTACATTTCCACCCCTTAGCAGAACGTTAAAAAACGTAAAACTTTTTACTTTGTATGTGTTTTTCAAGAAATAAATGTACAAAATTTCAGCTCTCTAGCTTTAAGGAAAGTAAACAAATAATATTTATTGTTTTGGGGGTTGTTTCAACCTTTAAAGGCTAAATATTTTAAAACAAATTCTTAGTGCCCTCTAGCGAATATGACCAATATGTCTACCAAATTTCTCGATCCAATTCGTTATTAAATTATTATTTACAGTTTTGTTACAACATTTTCACCTCTTAGTAGAACCTGACATTTGTTATATTATACTGGCATATAATATTATACTGCATTTATTCTGATTAAGACCATTATGTGCCTGAAACATTCTTTTAGGTTAAAGTCTGTAGTTTAGTTTATTATTAGGACTAAACAAACATATACAGGGTGTCCTCGAACTCTCTGGACCCCTTTTGTGGATATTTTCCTGGGATCCAAACAAACATATTTCACAAAATAAACATACGGAGCTTATTTTTTCGTCTGTCTGTCTGTATCTGTATTTTACAAAATACCTAATATTTTTGGAAGTAGAAGAGATATTGAGCTCAAACTTTGTATATCTATTTGTTCCCTAACCTTTTATTACTGTACCAAAAATTAGAACATTATTTTAAATATTTTCAAAATGGCGGCCTTTTAAAATTTTTAATGTCAAATATCTCAAAAACCGCTAACTTTACAAAAAAAAATTACAAGAGACAAAAAAGTTTACTCTTTTAATGACAAACACAATGGTTTTTTTTATTTTTTCTGTAGCTCAAAGGGTAACAGAGATTTTGACAAAAAAAGAATAAAAATATTTCTTGGTAGTTGTCAACAATAACCACAATTACTCTAGAAACAAAATATTTTAAAGTTATTATAAGCTAAAATAATAAGTTATTTGCATAATGTTCCGAGCACTTTCTGAGCTGATTCCACTAGCAAAAAATAATGAAAAAGTTCATATAGGCCTATTCATAGATCCGGGAATGCTTCGTTAGAGAGTTACAGCTGGCGAAAGATTTCACCCGTGTTTCAGATTACTCACAGAAACGAATCATTATTGAAATACCGTATGTAGGGTGTTAATAAAGGTGTAAAGTTTAATTTTATTTACGAGAAATGAGCAAATAAATTTAATAAAATAGGTCCCAGTTCCGTAACTGCAGTAATTGTTGCAATAGTTGACTGAAAACTCAAAATTTGGACTCAAAAAAACATGTTTTCTATAGGGTTTTAGTACATTAACTTTGTGTTTTTAATTTTAACTTTAATTTTTTGTTTTTTATTGGCCTATTTTACACAAATATATTCAGAAATAAAATATCTAAAAAATATGTTTAATAAGTTTGTGGGTTAACCCATTTCACAAAGTTAAGGATAACAGTTAAAATATGTATACTAATTGGTTTGTTCAACCCGGCATCCTTTAACAACACATTAAATACTACAATATTGTATGGACATTTATTTGTTGCCATTACCTTTTAACTTAACTATTATCCTTCATCCGATAGTTTTGAAAGTTACATTATCCGATAGGGAATCAAAAGGGCTACAAAAAAGTATCTTGACATTTTTCGTTAAAATGTACGGTTTTTGAGTAATTTAGGTTTGAAATTTTCAAACAGCCGCCATTTTGAAACTCATGATTTGATTTAATCGTTTATTTTTCTTGAGGTATTTCATTGTCAGGTTAAAGTTCATGCCATGTTTTAACTCAATCAGTCAAAACGTTCTCTAGATATGAATTATTTTGTACAAAAAACAAAATGGAGGATATCTATTAAACTAAGCGTTTTAGGACCTATGTTTATTGGTAGTTTTGTTCTTGTTTTGACCAAAGGAACAATTTGTGGAAGTCTGGAAACAAAATTTGGGAACACCCTGTATATGCATACAGGGTGTCCAGCCTAAAGTGTTCCAATAGCTAACTTTCTTATTTTATGTCTGACAGTAAACTTCTTATGGAGGACCCCCTTTATTTTTTTATCTTGCTTTTAAGTATGTATTTCAATTTTCAAAATTTCCCGCCATTTTTCCAATATGGCGGCCAACTTAATTTTCTCTTATGGATCACTCTATATTTTATGATGACTTTGGATAGGAAATGCGATTTAAAAACGTTTTTATTCTTGGTATTTATTTCGTAAACATAACCAATCAGGCTCTAGAGCTACTCAAAATCCATAGTTATGTAAATTCAGTTTTATCAGTTGTTATTAGTTTTGAGTAGTTAACAATACTAGTTTGGTCAAATTAAATAGTAAAACACCGTTTTTTAATGAAATAGCTTATCTTTATTTATTTACAGTTAAAACACTTAGATTGAATTATGTACTCATTTACAAGACAGCTCAATCATACGAGTTCTACATCAGATGCTCAAACAACTGTCCATGTTGGTCAATGCACATGGTCAAGCGCTCTTCATGAGCTCTTTGCGAAAGAATAATAATTGTTTGTTCACTAATGGCACTGCAGGCGGCTTGGATTCTGCACTTCATGTCTGCAGGTGTCGTTGGTCGGGTTTTAAACACTTAGTCTTTAATCGCACCCTAAAGAAAAAAGTCCAGTGGTGTGAGATCTGGTGATCTCGGAGGCCATGCAACTGCCACCTCCTCTACCTATCCAACATCCTTGAAACACATCATTCATCATTGACGGCTTCTCTAGCTACTCTGGAGAAACGTGGTGGAGCACCATCCTGTTGGAACCACATCTCCAGTCTGGCCTGAAGAGGAAAGGTTTCTAAAAGTACAGGAAGATGTTTTTTTATAAAGTTGGCGTAGTTCAGTCCGTGTAGCGAGCCGTCGAAAAAGTGAGGTCCAACAATGTTCCCTTAAAAAATACCACACCAAACATTTATTGACCACTTTCTTTGTTGATCAATGGTCTGCATCCAGTGAGGGATGTCAGTTGACCAAAAATGCATATTATGTCTGTTCAAATCGCCTGTGCTGTGGAACGTTGCCTCGTCCGAAAATAAAACAGTAGACAAAAAACGAGGTTGCAACTGGATTTGTTCTGTCATCCATGTGCAAAATCCTAATCTTCTAGGGTAATTAGTTTCACGTATCTCTTGGTTAAGAATGACATGAATGGGTGAAATTTATGTTTCCGTAATACTACTGAAACTGAACTTTTACTTAGGTTCGTATATCTCTCAATTTCTCGAGTAGAGAGATGCGGGTCAACCATAACCGACGCCAAAACATCCGCTTCTGTATCAAAATTGGTGATAGGATGTGTTCGAATCCGTTTTTCGGTACCTAAGTTACCAGTTAAACGAGCTTTTTTTCAAGGCGTAAAAAGGTCATATCTGATGGATGCCGCCTGTCAGGAAAACGAGTGGCGTACAGTTGAGCAGCGGATCTTTTGTTTTTGTGGCATTCCCCTAAAATTAATAACATATCCACTTGTTCGTTAAAAGTCATTATAACTAAAACACTTTAAAGTGCACAGTCAAATTAAATTGTACTCTGAAGATAGTTTATACCACCACAATAATGAATAAACTGGAACAGGTAACTTCATAATTTTAATTTACTTGACCATTCTGTGTAGTTTCCATTGTTGCACAGCTGTGACTATCGACCATATGATTCTTGAAATACAGTGAGAAATTAAACATTAAAAGTGCTCTAGAGCCTAATTGGTTATGTTTACGAAATAAATACCAAGAATAAAAACGTTTTTAAATCGCATTTCCTATCCAAAGTCATCATAAAATATAGGGTGTTCCTTAAGAGAAAATTAAGTTGGCCGCCATATTGGAAAAATGGCGGGAAATTTTGAAAATTGAAATACATACTTAAAAGCAACATAAAAAAATAAAGGTGGTCCCCCATAAGAAGTTTACTGTCAGACATAAAATAAAAAAGTTAGCTATTGGAACACTTTAGGCTGGACACCCCGTATACAGTATGTGTATATGATTTTTAACGACACCCCAAACGTATTCTGGGAACCATGAATGGTGCTCATCTGCTACCATCTACCTTAGGTCTTACCATAATGGCCACTGCAATAGCTCATTTTTTCTATGAAAATTCGCTAAAAATATATGACAAGTTTTAGGTATCTAACTTGAAAGTACGTTACCGGTTTCTAGAACTTTCTGGAACGGGAAGTCTCTTCGATGATCCAGAACCGTCTGGAACATTCTAGAACATAGGCGAACCTTCTGGAATAGTCTACAACATTCCGGAACATTCTGGTCAGTCTCGACCAAGTCGGCACTCTTTTCCCAGCTGCTTCACCTGCTTAACCATTGGTGTGATACGTTTTTTTTATGCCCATTGCCTATCTGCTAACCCAATCCCTGCAGTTCCAAACCAAAACCTTCTGCATGGAATAAGGATGGAAGGCTACCATACCATCCCCCCCCCCCCCACCCGCGGAGTTATAGTTGCACGCACGGACAAACTACGCTTTACATTTCTTGATTGCGAGCTTGTACACGTTGCTTCGATCACAAAAATAAAAAGTAAATGAGTAATGGGGTACAATAATGTATATATTTAAAAAAAATTCCTGCTTTTTATTCACTCACTTCCTAAAGTTAATAATTAACCGATTTTGATGAATCTTTTTTTTATTTAAAAGATAATTTCAAGCTCTACAAGTCACTGTGAAGCTAAATATTTGATTTACACTTTTATTTTGGTTGATTCCGAGTTTTAAAATCGCATCAGTGTGCTACAACTAAATTAATAGGAAACAATCGGTTCTAAACAGCTGATAGCCTGATTGAGTTTCAAAAATATATTAAGTTATTTACTTTGCTCAACCGTCAACAGGTTATGTTGTTGTTGTGTCTTAGGTCTGATTTGTTGCTGCGTATGCTGTTGTGTAATTGGACTATGAAGTTTTGTTTAGGCTTTTTATTTTTTGTCATCTCTGATAATAAATGAAAGTACTGCTGTTAAGATACGTGGTAATTTAAATTTGATTACTTGTAACAAATTAAAAAGGTGGAAAAAAAGTTGAATTTCGTTACTTTATATCAAAATTTTTCGAATTTCAACCTGATTTTTCGTTATGTTTTAAATCTGACAAAAGATCTGTATTTCCTGGCACAAAAATCCACTGCGCAGTGAATTCATCCAAATCTATCAATGTTTTCCCAACAATCATTGTTTCGATACATGATCCGCTGTTCGACTGTAAGCGCTAACAATCGTGTTTTCCATCAGTTTGCAAACGAACGCAATTATAAAAATTCTAGTTTTGAATCGCATCCAGTACCCCTTCTGTCCACCTGTGTTAAAAATATTACATTTCTGCCTACATTTTACCTAAAGTAATAACTACATAAAGACGAAATGGTCCTATTTTATCAGTAAGATGCAAATAATCAAAATTCAAATTGTTTTACTTTTTTTAATAAAGCGTACGGATAATATGTACCGAATTTCAGTGAGTGATCAGTGAGTGAGTGAGTGAGTGGGTTTTCCATTTTATATATACAGGGTGTCCAGTAATTACGGAGTAAAATTTCGGAGAATGGTTCTATGGGTCAAAATAAGAATAAAAATTAATATAAACATAGGCCCGAAAATTCTTCGTTTCCCAGATATCCGCCATTTTGTTTTTTGAACAAAATAATTCCTATCTAGAGAACGGTTTGACTGATTGAGTTCAAACTTGGCATGAAACTTAACCTAACAATGATATATCTTAAGAAAAATAATCGATACTATCGTATAATAATTTTTCAAAACGACGGCTGTTTGAAAATTTCAAACGTAAATAACTCAAAAACCGTAAATTCTAACGAAAAACGTCAAGACACCTTTTTTCTAGTCCTTTTGATTCCCTATCGGATCGTGTAATTTTAAAAACAATCGGATGAAGGATAATAGTTAAGTTATGTGTAACTAGCTGACCCGTACGGCGTTGCCCGTGGTGGTTGGTATTTTCAGTCTTTTTAACGTAATTGTATTCTTTTTAAGTGGTCAGTCAGTGAGTGGTATTTGGCTTTTATATATATAAGTCTTAAATAATAAAAGCACTATTGTCATAATAATAAAAGATCTGAAATTATGATTTTAGTAACTTTGATCCCCCAAACCCCTCCTAAAATTTCAAAAATTTTCATACCCTTTCTTAGAAAGCACATAAGTGCCTTTCTTTCTTTCCATAAGGCCCTAGAGGAAGATACATACCAAATTTCATTCCAATCCGTTCGGTAGTTTTGAAGAAATCGTGATTTAATAACTTTGATCCCCAAACCCCCCTAAAATTTCGAATTTTTTCAAACCCTTTCTTAGTAAGCACCTATGGCCCTAGAGGAAGCTACACACCAAATTTCATTCCAATCCATTCGGTAGTTTTGAAGAAATCGTGATTTAATAACTTTGATCCCAAACCCCGCCTTAAATTTCAAAATTTTTCATACCCTTTCTTAGTAAGCACCTATGGCCCTAGAGGAAGCTACATACCAAATTTCATTCCAATCCATTCG
>JAGFPH010009450.1:11988-27650 GCA_018207615.1 Philaenus spumarius | reverse complement strand
AACTCAATAATCCAATATTTATTATTGAAATCATAGCCCTGCTCATAATCGAGCTTTAGCTCGGTCTCCAGGTACTTTTTCTAATTGTAAGACAGATCTCGGGGGGTAAGAATATTTAAATTGAAAGACGAAAACACATATCAGCACTTTATTCTTAGACCTACATTAGCATAAGATGTATTTAAACTATTGGGACTGAGCCGTTAGAATTAGCTGCTAGACCAAGAGTCGTTAAGCAATTGGGGACGGTTCACAATTTAACAGTAGAGATCTAAACCAAGTTTTGCTAAAACGTAATTACACTGTAAATGGTAAATTGATACATTAGATAAATTCGCTCTTTAATTGTTACAGGTTGATTTGTTTAGGTAGACTGGAGGGCCTATTTTATGTTTTGAGTAAAGTTAATCATTGTTGTTAAAAGGAGCCTGATGTGTGACTATCAATTTGAAAGGAGTAAAGTAGTGGTATGTCATTTAGTAAATTGTAGATTCAGTTGTAACCGAAATTTTGGAGAAATTTTATGTTTATATTTAGATTTTTGAACTCATATGTCTCTGTAATTATTAATACCTAGTCTCTGGAGTACCCTCACAAGCCAAGAGTAGCGTACCCTAGTTGAGTGATTCTAGTGGAGCCAATAAAAAAGCAGTGCGAGTCAAAAATATGGATACACCATGTTAAATTTTAAATGGGTAAAGAAAGAAAAATGAAACTCTGGACACCTTTCTAGGAAATAAAAGGGAACGTTTAGTCACTATTACAACTTTGCCCATTTCCCCAAAATGGTATTTTTTGGGATCAAATATGTAAATGTAAAGTCCCATTAAGTGACACCTCATTTTAAAGGTTCTTGATTAAAGAAAAAGAACAGTGGAAACTAGAGCTTTCTATCTCAACCCAGTATAAAATGGCATTGGGAGTATTTTAAGCCTATGTGCCAAGGACGCACATGTGCGTCCGATTTAAAATATTAGTGATTATTACGTAGAAAGGTTCAAAAATAAATAATAAAGTAATTTCTACTCCTTTAGGCTACAAATAGATTAAACGGTAGGCCTATCAGTTAACTGACACAAACTTTCTCCCAACTTACTGTAGTCAAAATAATATTGTTTTTAATCATTTTATTTATTACTTTTTAGAACAAAACAAAAAAATAATATTCTACCTACGTCAATCGTATAAAAAAGTTATTGTCCTAGGCGGGATTCGATCGCACGACCTTTGAATTACTTGCCGTGCTCGCTACCGTGGTGCTACCCCGTGCGGCCGTCGCCACGATCCTAGATTGACAACATAAACTTGTTTATTTTTTAACACTTCCCCATAATTATAAAACGCCGAAGTTTTGATAAAAGTGGGTGGTGTCATTTTGTTTGGCATCTTAAGCACTATAAATACTGAAAATTTGATCAAAATCGTTGAGCCGTTTTTGAGAAATGTGAATTTTTGTCGTTTTTTATGGGTTTTTAGGGGTAAATTACCCTTACAAATTAAAAATTATAAAAAATGAAAAAAACGCCTGGAGATATTAGGGTTTAGTACCTACATACCAAATTTAATGAAAATCGGACCAATAGTGTCCTCTCTGGTCGTGTATACATACTGACAGACTGACAGACAGACACCACGTTAAAAACACTTTTTTGGGTTCAGGGAGCACCAAAACAAAAAATTTCACTAAAAATATTTTTGGGTTCAGGGAGCACCAACACAGATAATTGCACTAAACAATTTTTTGGGGTTCTGGAGCACCAAAACAGATAATTCAACTGAAAATTCAAATTCGAACATTTTTACGAAAACAATACTTTCTCCATATACTACGTATAGAGTGGAGAAAGTAAAAATGAAAGATCAGCTCCTAGCATAGGAAGTACGAAATTTGAGTAGCAGTGAACATGTTCGCTGCCGAACTTTTAAAAGAAATCTCCGTACTTGTACCGCTTATTTTACCTACTGCAGGTGTGTCGCTCCACCTGCCTGTTGTGCATTATTATTAAACAGCTCAATTTCATCTTGTAACTGTTCAGGGGTTTTAAGTGGGACTTGAATTTCTATAAGTGTTTAGTGTTCTTTTGGAAACCCTCCCAGTCAATTTTGTAACTGGTTAACCTCAGGGCGGAGTGTAGGGCTGTATAGGGAAGGGCTGTATTACGGCGCTCGGGCCGTGACGTCACTGCTCTGACTGCCAAGGTTGCAGAATAGTTTTAATAAACATTGGCCTGCATTATGCAGCATATTTACTAACTTTACTGGCTTATCATACTAATATTGTTTGTAAAGTTTAATGTAAGTATATAACGTAGTAGCAATAACGTGTAAATAACGTAATATGTTGTAAAATTTAAATAAATAAAAACACGTTCTGTTTATTAAGAGGACTTTAAAACAAACAGAAATATTACATAACAGATGTAAAGTAGCAAAAAACACAATTTTGCAATTAACTTGTTTTTTTTTTATATTTTGTAAGTGTTGCGACGGCCAGTTAGCCTAAAGCAATAGGATAATTAATTAACAAAATTAATTAAGACCAAAACAAAATAAAATAAAACAATTAACAAAAATCTAGCGAAATTAGATTAATAAACAGTAAAACAGGAAAGTTTAAGTATTTAGTATTTAAGTTTAAAAAAGGTTTCTAAATTAATTGTAACTTGAAAAGTAGAAAAATGAAGTCATTTGAAAGCATAACCAATGTAGGCTAATGTAATGGAAGGCAAAGATGAAGCGAAATTTGACAAGTTCGTTCAAACAGGAATTTTCTTGCTGAGAATCGTCGACGATTGGATTGATTTACTGTTCCTATACCGCGTAAGAAACCAGTATTAAAATAGCAGTTATTTTGAGATTAATAAAAATAGAAGAAAAAGTTAATTAAGAAGCAATTAAAATAAACTCACTAGTATAAATGGTTCAAAAGTAATAAGAGAAAAACACAGAGGAAAAATGAAAAACTTTTAAGTTTAAAAAAGAAACAAAATACAAACAGGACTAAAAGATAAAGCCATAATAATAAATAATAAGTAAATAAATCAAATTTCGAATTAATTCATTTTTAATAAATAAAAGAGATTTCAAAGTCATTCTTATGTACAAAAAGGCTTAAAAATCAATGAATAAAAAGTGTAATTAAATAAATTAAAATATAAATCATTAGCTACGTTAACGATGCATAAGTAGCCTAAGCCAAATTTCAATAGTAAATAATTAACATATAAAATTAAAAAATAATTAAAGTAAAAAACTTTCAAATTAAAAAACTGGAAAGGTATTGATATAAGATGTAAGTTAATGGTATAAATAAATATAATATCATACGAGAGTTGAAAATAACCAAAAACCGGGAAACCAAAATGGGCTACGAGAAAAATTCGGTATGTAAGAAACCAAAGAAAATAAGAAGACAGTTTTCGATGTTTTGGAACCAACAGAAAATAAAGCTATAAAGAAAATTTTAAATTCAACGAATTTGGAGAAAGTAAATTCAAAATTGTATGTGAAACTTTCGAAGCAGATAACGCGAGAACCAGGAGGAATACAGCAATAAATTGAACGAGGAGGTTATCAGAAAATGGTCATAATGAGCTTTCAAAATCCAAAATCGGACTAAGGGACAAAAGTTACAACGTTTTGGAAAATAAAATACAATAAAGTCAAAGTTACAGGATTCAACATGAATTGACAAAGTAAACACTCGACGGTGTACCAGAAGAGGGAGATTAGCTTACTACTGCGGCGATCAAAACTACAGCGGTGAAGAAACATTATAAAATAGATCGAAACTTGACCAAATTTTGAAATAAAAAGTTAATATTTCAAATAAAATAAATCGACGGATATTAATTACTCCAGTAAAACGCACAATAAAAACACGAGAAATAAAAATTTCTCAAAATTAATGATAGTATATCTTTTGACCAGAATAGAAAAGAATATAATAAATTTATTACAACACAATTTTACAAACAAACAAAAGAAATACATAATAGAACCGTGTTGTAAAAGCAACCCCAACAGGTAAAGACCCCAATTACTGGGGCGCCATCTATACAAAAATAAAATAAGTCATGCCTAAACTAATTAAAACTATGAAACAAATAATTAAACAAAACAACCAAATACATAATCAAACACATTATATACAAATAAACAATAATAATGAAAACATAAAAACTAACATATTATACCCAGCTATTGAGTCCCATCAAAACTTGCAAACCCACAGTCAGCGCTGGTTTAATGCAGACAAAGTCTCCCTGCTGAACCTCGACAAACCCCAGGAAACATCCACCTTGTGAGCGACCAAATTGTACAGAGCAATTGACGAGTTCAGCGGCGACGACGCATGAGCATGGGTTCTAATGCGCTCCTGGTAAAGTGGTCGTCTGATTCTCATCCCACAAGGTGGAACACACCAGCATATCTGTCTTAGGCTCTCAGGATCCTCAATCATGCCACACATAACTCCTCTCAAGAAACACAACCTCAACAAATTTCTCCTAACTGCCAACAAATTGACTTCAAATGCACTCAAAAATTCCCTATATCTTATTGTCCAAATTTGCTGGTTATTAAATCCAAATTTTTTATAAAATAACACACGCAAAAAACACACGGTTGGTCTGGAAGCAACCGAGACCAGCAAGAGAACTCGAATTAGTCTAGTATTGAACGTCAACAGAAACCACGTATCTTTGCAGAAACAAAATTGATCGGGGAATTTGAACTAACTCCGGTAAAGAGTTACAGGCCGTAAAAAATGTTTTACGAGAAAAGGTAGCTTTTCCCAAAACAGCACATTAATAAAGAAGAAGGGCATTTCTCCCAAAGAAGGACGGACAGGAGGAACCAGGGCTCTTCAACCAAAGAAGACCACCAGGAAAGGATAGAAAACGATCATCTAGTGTCTATAAGTAACAGATAATCAAGTTTTCCACTAGGAAATAAATCCATTTTAAATCTGAGTAAAATCAATAAATTAAATTAAATTCAAGTAAATTCAAGGGAACGTTAAATCATTAAATTAATTTCAAAATTTCTAATCTCACGATGATAATAGGTCATAAATAAATAAATCTAATATATACATATTCACAAAGTTAAATTGTTCTATGTTAAATACGCCGTTGGGTGAAATTCTAATTTTGTTTTTCAAATAAAAAAGTTTTATTTGAAATTCTCAGTTTCTTTCATTATTAGAAATATATCAAATTACCTAATATCACACAGTGCTTTAGGTTTAAAAGGTAAGGTGAATCTAATTCTTGATTGCAACAAATTAGCTCCAAAGGGAACGATCCAGAGATCGGAGTCAGGTAAGAACTAGCATACTAAAAGTCAAATCTATAAAAATTCAGTTAAGAAAATTTAAGAACATTAAATTCTAAATATTCCCTATTCTTGTCAGCGCATCTCCTCAGCACAAGTATAAAGGGCAAAAAAATTTAAAAAAGTAAAAATTAAAGAAGTGAAGGTAGGTTGACCGTAGTCAGAAGTAAGACGGGTGCGGGGGGGGGGGGGTGGTGGGGGGGGGGGGGGGGTGTTCTGGGGTGTGCACGTGGCAGAGTGTACTTTTATAAATTAATTGAAGTTTGTTAAGTTTAAACTTTGTATAAAAACTGCATATTGATCAATGAAAAATTTGTTATTGAAATTTTTGTACTATTCATTTTAATTAGTGAAGGGCCATTTCACACTAAATTAACAATCGTTGACTTAATTTTAATATACAAATACGCGTATTTTCATAATTTTAACTAAAGTGTTTTGTTGAAAAAATTATTTCTAGTGTTTTAAATGTTAGATTACTTTTAAAAAAATCTGGAAATTGGTTGACCGTGCAGGCCAACCCTAGAACTTCCCGCTTAGTTTGAATTTTAAACGCTTAAAATGAGTTGTTTTTTGTTAAAATACCAAAAAACTAAAATTTGTGAATTTTTAAACAACGATAACTTTTGAATGCGTCGTTCGATTTTTTTTTTTAAAAAAAACATTCTACGCAGTTTTTAAAGCAAAAAAATAAAATGTACAGGTTTATATTGATTGGTTGAGAAATCTGGAAGATATGTTAAAAAAATACCAAAAAATACCAAAAAACGAAAATTTGTGAATTTTTAAACAACGATAACTTTTGAATGCGTCGTCCGATTTTCATTTTCAAAAAAGCAGTCGACGCAGTTTTTTAAGCACAAAAAATGTATACATGGTTTTATTATGATTTTTTCGCACGCTTTAAAGTTATTTTTTAAAAATATAAAAATTCAAAACAAAATGTAGGTTATTTTTTTTAATTTCTTCGGATTGGCTCAATGGATTAACTCTCAAATCTAATCAGATCTAAGTTTTGATACACCCTTTTCGAATGACATGTCGTAGAATTCAATCGGTTGATTCGTTTTTGAGAAACTGTACGACAAAAATGTATTTACACACATACATCCACACCCTCACACACACGCACACACACCCACACACACACACGGTCGGACACCTCGGCGGGAATAGTCAGAATGGCTTCCTGGGACCTCAAAACGTGGAGATTTAATGAAAACTCGACTTTCGAAAATCGGACCGAAATCAATAACTTCCCTTTATTGGTAGCGGGAAGTTAAAAATTACAATTTTCTTAGAGGCAAGGAGAGGGTATAAGTTACTGTTACAGGGCTAAACAAATTACCTTGGCTACTTAAAATGTATATTTCGACGAAAATGTATATAGGTATATTATACTATGTGTAAAAAACTATGCGTACAATTACTGTTGCTCGATGTATGTAAATAATTATGTTTTTAGTTATGTAAATAATTAATATTCAAATTCCAAATATAATAACAATTTTATGGATTCTTTATAAATAATTAATAGTCAATTTCCAAAATTTTTTTTCTTTTGCCCAACATAAATTATCATCTTTCCTTTTATAATTTTGTTAAAATTTATTGAATTATATAAGTGTAATTATATTAGTATAAAATGACGGCCATATTGGATCCACTAATTTGAATCTTTTGTATAAAATAATTTTCGCTATGTCATTTCAATTACATTATATAGGCTAGTTATTTTTTTAAATTTCTCTTGCTCAAGATTTTTTACAAGAATATTTGTATAACAAGTTGGCCATTTTGGATCAGCCATTTTTGATTTTTTGTATGAAAATGACTGTTATTAAATCATCTCAATTAGTTTCTAACATTTCTAGTAAAATTTCTGTGAATTTTCCGTTTTTATAACTTTTTTAAAGAAAATGTTTTTAAATGTCGATCATATTCGATCAGTCATTTAGAATTTTGAATATTTGACATCAAAATTTAGAATATTTATGATTTTTTTTCTATAATTCGATAACCCTTTTTAATTTTTTTTATTTTTTTTATTTTTAAGAGTTTAAATAATTAGTAAACAATTTCTAACCAAAACCAAGTGGAGAACTTTTTACCCGAATCAATTTATAAACGAAATAAAAAGATTTTGAATATTTTATTTTCCAGATAATGTATGTTTTTGAGGTTATCTGCATTGAATCCCTATTAGCGATAATACTAACGCCAAGTATCTCGTGCTGTCACAGTGGTGACGTCACGGAGCTGTACCTCCACCACGCCACCAAGTACAGTGGCGGCAAAGGACTCGTCAAAGTAATGAGACAGCCCTGGATTAACAAAAATGAAACTAATTTAAAATACAAAATCTGATTATGAAAATATTATCAGTCAAATATAAAATTATAGTAACATTTTTATTCACTAAAGTAGCTTTTTGATAACTTCTATTCAATTTCATACTTTTTACACATTATAAGGAACAACACCAGGAAACTCCCCCATTAGATTACATTTTAATTAACATTAAACTATGAATGCTGATGTTTTCAAATTGTATTAAATAAATAATTGATTTACATTTTATTTTATTAATTATCGATGGTTAGAGAGTAATAAAATGCTTGATTTAAATTCTTTTCAAAATACAACTACATTTAGTACATACAAAAGGAATTTTAATAGTTAGAACATCTATTTTATCCTGAAAGGCCTTAGCGAATTACCCTTTGATGAATGTATAATATAAAAGCTATAAAAGTGTTTGGTTTTTGTATTAGTCACACAAAATTAAAGATGGCCGTACAAAACCACGTTAGTTTCACACATGCGAATGTCATGGAGAACAAAAGACATTCATTTAAATTAACTGACTGGACAATAGAACTAGTTTATTATATACAATTTATGATAAAAAACTTTTCTTTGTTATTGGAATTTTACTTTAAAAATATATAGTCCAGCACCCAGAGTAAAAAAAAGGCAGTGACGTGGAAAGTTTTATAAAAGTTTTTTTCTCCCTTGATTCCTATGTTTTAGAGGGTTCTGAACACGAATCTGATGTTTTCCATCAAAATTTCCTTGAGTTATCTGAGAGAATTACGAAAAACAACGAAATTATTTCACTTTTTCCAGTTTTCTCCTTATAACTCAAAAACTACACATCGTATCGAAAAAATGGTTCTGTTATTTCTAAAAGAAGATTACATTTTGCTTCGAATGACCTCTCAATCTTAGAATTCGGTTCAGTAGTATGGTCAGAATCGTGAGTCTTTTTTTCCGTCTTGGCTCAAAATTAAAGTACACCAGTTTTTAAGCGCTCATATCTTCGGAAAAAGTACTCTGATGGAAAATAGTCAACAATGAAAGTTGTAGAGAATTTAATTCCTAATTCAGACAACACCATACGTTCTATATTCTGATAAATTGTCAAGGGTAAAACGCTCAAAAAACCAAAACTAGTCGTAATCGTAGTAGTATTGCTCATAGTCTAGCCAGTCAGGAAATGTATAGGCTATGCCATTGAGGGTTTTGTTTGTTTGATCCAATTTAGTGAAACAAGTAAAACAAAGTGAAATAAGTTTTAATAAAATAAGAATTTCAAGTATACAGTTCAATACTATGATTTATTCTCTACAATTTGTTATAATATTTAATGTCTGGGTAAAGCATACGTTCCTAAATTACTATTCAATATAGGCCCGATTTTGTTAGCAGTCTTAAAGTGGGAACATTAAAAATTGAGTTACAATTAAAAAAAATTAAATTGATATATTTTTACACTTATATTTGAAACTGAATTACAAAAATTTTGCATACATTTGAAACAATTACAAAACATGTTTACTACTTTTTATGTAGGCCTGAAGTTTAATTTTGCCTTCCATTACTTAACATTTTTTTGTTTTTTGCGCTAGTAACGTTAATTTTTAATTTTACATAAATCAATTTTTTACCGGCATATATAAATTCTTTGAACCTTTTCCTACAAAAAAAAGCTACGGAAAACTTTTGGCTTGGTGAATAATTACTATATTTGGCGAATTTATGGGAAAATGCTTGCAACACATCAGATTCGTGATCGGAACCCTCGGAAATGTAAGAATCAAGCGAGAAAAAAACTTCTGTAAAACTTTCCAGTTCAAAACCCCTGGGTACTGGACTAATATGTATGTATAATGCAATTAAATGTATCTTATGTTCATGAAATGAATTGAAACATTTAAAGTAAAACAAGTAACTATTATAATAATTTACATAATAAATTCGACATTCCTATTAATTTAAAATATATTCAATATTCAAGGTACTGATCAGTTGCTTGGCAACGAGATATAGACGAGTAAATATCCAAGCGCACTAGAGTTGTTAATTATATGTTGAACACACAATTTAATTATCTGAAAACTAATCGCTTATGTTACTCAGAAAAGTGGAAATAATCTCAAACATCAACATATTTGTATCTTAATTGATCAGTTAAAAATAACTAATAGTATTACAATAGAACCCAGGGCTTTTAAGTTTCGATTTTTTATAATTTAAGTTAAGGTGATTGAATTTAAACTAGTAATTCTGTGAACAGTAGACCTCGCTCGTTGAAATAACAAATGTGGTTTTGAGCTTAGGTTAAAAATAGTGTGCCAGTAAGGAAGTAAGCACAAGGTTTAGCCAGTGAAACATTATTTACAATTCCCGCGATTCCGGGATTTCTAGTTCTCGTTTTTATTTCTTTTCTTGAGCTTTAACTGCTAAAGATTTTCTTTCAGAGGCATTGTGTTTTATTTAGGTTAATAATGCGTAAGATAGCTAAAAATATCGCGTTATAGAGGGACAACATACAATTAAATATTTACATACTTAAATAACTAAAACTTAACAATGTATTTACAGTTCCATAACTTCCATATCATATACCATATTCTAATATTAGAAATAATGAAAACAAACGATGTTAAAACGTCGTGATAGAGATCTCAATCCATGCATCAAACTTCCCACGGTGTCGTACGGTCATTTTTTGTATGTCCTTTATCGCCTAGAGGTTTCATTTGTTTCATCTCATTTTGTAATTCAAATAAAGATAAATCAAATACTTTTATGAAATTTACAATGATAATTTACAGGTATACAGTTCAATTCTTTGATTTATCCTCTACACTTTCTTACAATAATATGTAATTTTTGGGCAAATGATATATTCCTAAATTACTATTCAAAACAGGCCTAGTTTTGTTAGCAGTCTTGTAGTAGGAACGTAAAAACTGGTGTTTTCAAAATAAAAAATTTGAAATTGATAAATATTTTTATACAATTCTATTTAGAACTAAATTACGAAACATTTTACATTTATGAAAAAAATACAATAATTTTTATTACTTTTTATGTTGTACTAAAGTTAAACATTTTCCTTTCGTTACTGAACGTGATTGTTTCTTGCGGTAATAACTTTCTTAATTTTACTTCAGTAATTTTTTTTACTGGCATATATATGAATAATAACCTTTATCTACAAAAAAGCTATGGAACACTTTTGAATTGGTTTAGATTAAACGTATAAAAACATGGTTGAAATAAAAAAACTTGGACGATTTTTAACAAATTTGAAGTTTACAGCCATTTTGTGGGCTTACCTTTAAAGATACGGAAAAAAATTAAGAAAACAATTTTGTTTGGCAAAATTTTATTAGTTTTTAAATTCGACTTACGGTTAAGCCACAAACTGGCTTTGGAAAAAAGCTTACACTGAGAGAAACGGTCCGGCCGCTATTTTTATTTTATTTAAGGGGTTAAAAATTAAAAATGGAAAAAAACCGTATATATACATGGCTCTACCTAGGAATAAGGAACATTCATGCAAAAAATCATCAAAATAGGTCAAGGCGTTTGGAGACAGACACACAGACATACAGACACACAGACACAGACGAAATGCCGAACGGTCGAGTTAAAACGGAGACCTCGCTTACGCTCGGTCATTAATGTAAATATTTATTTACTGCTATAAAAACTAACTCTAAAATTAATATTTACGATCTCGTTAGATGTGTGTATTTTTATTACTTAAAAGAAATATAAAAATAATATATTCTAAATCACTAGTGAGCCAACAAAACACAATCGTATCCACCAGTGAAAGAATTTCTAAATATGTTCGATCATTTCTGATTAAAACAATTACACTAACTAACCAAGTTTACCTGTTTATAAAATCAGGCTAGATAATATATTCAAGGAATAATCACATCTTCAAACTCTGAATAAATATTGTTGATATGCTAGAACTGTAAAATATGTCATTGCTTTGGCTTTATTCTAAAGGTTTCCGCGATAAGACAAAAACGCATATTTTAAGAAAACCGTAAGCATAGACTTTTATTTTTTCTAGTGATATTAACATAAATTTGTTCTGTAACCGTTTTAATTTATTTTAACGTTTTAGCCTCTGTAATCGTTAAAAGGCAAATTTGTAATTTTATAATATACTAGCTGACACGTACGGCGTTGCCCGTGGTGGTTAGTATTTTCAGTCTTTTTAACGTAATTGTAATCTTTTGAAGTGTTCAGTTGGTGAGTGGTATTTGGCTTTTATATATATAGATCTTAAATAATAAAAGCACTATTGTCATAATAATAAAAGATCTGAAATTATGATTTTAGTAACTTTGATCCCCCCAAACCCCTCCTAAAATTTCGAAATTTTTCATACCCTTTCTTAGAGAGCGCCTAAGGCCCTAGAGGAAGCTACATACCAAATTTCATTCCAATCCGTTCGGGCGTAATTTGAGGATGATCAAAAACGCATTGAAAACGCAAGGAAAAATGCAAAAACGCCTATTTCTGGCGTAATTTTGGGAGAAACTCAAACATTTTTTAACAGACTACTTTTAGGCCTTAAACGAACCTAAGTAACAAATTTCAACATTTTCTGCCAATTAGTTCTCGAAAAAGCTGAGAAAACGCAAAAAACCGCTAGAAAAACGCGAATATTGGGCGTATCTTTGGGATGTTTTCAAAATCCGTTCTTAGTGCGCGTCTAAATGTCCAACTGAACATGCATGCCAAATTTGAACTCATTATGTTCAGTAGATTTTTAGTTCTGCTGTTGAATGAATGAGTGCCATTTCGCTTTTATATAGATAGATTCTATACATAATTCTCTAATGTATAAAAAATTCTATAATTCTTTGTCCAGTGATCGCAAGTAAATGTTTCATCGAAATCGGATAGATACGTTTCGGTGGTAACATTTAGTAATGGATAAAGATGTTCCTTTTTGCACTACAGATTAGGCTATATTTAATTGAAAACGTTAAGACTATAGATTCAGGAAAAAGTATTAGTTTAAAATAATACCGTACTCTGTAAATATCTTAAAATCATTTACTTCTGTATAATTAATAATTAATGAAGACAAACATTACGATAGCTCGTTAAAGTATTTTAATTATTTGCAATTTATCAAAACAGTGTACATTTAAACAAGTTTATTACAATATAATTTACAGCGTTTTCAAAGTGATCATTAGTGAGTACGACCTTCACGATAGCTCCGCAAAATATTTTAATTATTTAAAATTAATTAAAACTGTTGTGCACATTCAAACAAGTTCGTTGCAATATTAATTTACGTTTTCAAAATGAGATATTGATTTTACTTACGTTATCTCCCACTAACGGCAAACTCTCTGACGACCGTTTGTGAAGCACGACTTCGAAGTAGGGTTTCATGCCCCTGTCGATGTTCAGCTGCTGGCGTTGCTGCAACGGCAGGGCGTGGCACTGGCTCGCCAGAAAAATCGCGAAGAATATACACTTGAGATACATCTTAACGAATTAATGAGCAGACGTAGCGGTATCGATCTTATATAAAGTTCGTAGCGTAACATCGATTACCAGAATAAATAGAAATGCACTGATTGGTACACGTAGGGTATTGTTTTATTAAAATGTAGACATTTACTTTGCCTTTATTGGACGATGCTCTTTGTCGTCACTGGAAACAATTGATTATAGAACGATGGACCGTATACTAAATGGAAGCAAATTTAGTCTTATTTAATTTTAAATATACTCAAAATAAATTTTCTCAAAAACCCAACAAACCTTTATTTAAAAAAAAAACCGCCGTTAACTAATAATACAGTGTTTTGCAGAAGAAGATTTAATTTATATTTATAGTGCCATTACAGTAATATGTTAGGGCCTCTAAGCCTTCATAGAGTAAGGTAAAACAAATTGGTCTGTTTTTGAAAAGGTGTATAGAGAAGAAACCTGTTAATTTAGTAATATATATGGTGTACCATAAAAAAACAGTCAAACCTCGGGTAATAGTTCCATGGGTCAAAATAAGAAAAATAAATCATTCAAACATAGGCCAGAAAAAGCTTCGTTTTCCCGATATCTGTCATTTTGTTTTTTGTACAAAATAATGCATATCTAGAGAACGGTTTTACTGATTGAGTTCAAACTTGGCATGGAGTTTACCAAACAATGATATATATCGAGAAAAATAAGCGATTAAATCCAATTATGCGTTTCAAAATGGCAGGTGTTTGAAAATTTCAAACCTAAATCACTCAAAATCCGTACATTTGAACGAAAAATGTCAAGGTACATTTTTTTAGAACTTTTGATTCCCTATCGGATGGTCTCACGGTCAAAACAATCGGATGAAGGATAATAGTTAAGTTAAAAATAATGACAGCAAATGTACGTACACTATTGTTGTGTTTACTGTGTTGGTATAGGACGCCGGGTTGAACAAACCAATTATTACACATAACTTAAGTATTATCCTTCATCCGATTGTTTTGACAGTGAGATTAATCGATAAGGAATCAAAAGGGCTACAAACAAGGTGTCTTGACATTTTTGAGACAAAAATGTACTGTTTTTGAGTAATTTAGGGTTGACATTTTCAAACAGCCGCCATTTTGAAACGCGTTATTGGATTTTATTTTTTATTTTTCTTCAGATACATCATTGTTAGGTTAAACTTCATACCGAGTTTGAACTAAATTAATAAAACCCTTCTCTTGATATGTATTGTTTTGTACAAAAAACAAAATGGCGGATATCTGGAAAACGAAGCGTTTTGGGCGTATGTTTATATAAACTTTTTTTTTCTTATTCTGATCCATAGATCCATTCCCCGAAGTTTGGCTCTTTACTTATGGGACACGCTGTATACCATTTAACAATCATTAAGATTTTTAAATAATGATCTCAAGTTAGTATCAATACACCCTTGGCAACGATCTCTAAAGCTAGTTCAGTTATCGCTTATTAATAAATCATTAATAATGCTGGAATCTAGTGCAGAATGATTCAAACAATTGAGCGAATTGTAGGCTGTCATCCTGTTATAACCACAATTCCTCTACACCCTCTCCGTCAATAAACTCTTCTGTTCTGTGCTGCAGTCATTTAGGACAACGATCACGCCTTCTTCCTGAAAATAGTACGGTTAAATCACGCCAAGTTTAGGGCAAGGGTTACCAAAGACGGCCTCGCGCGTTGATTTTTTTAGGGTCACGGCCTGCTCACATGATTTTAGAATTTATAACTCTCGTGATTATACTAATAAATTAGAATAACAGAAAAATCAACAGCTATGTATCAGACGCTTTTGTAGGAGAAGGTGGGTAAGACATACATACGATCTCCATTGAAAGAACTGCTCTGCTGTAAGCAATGCAGAGATGCAGGAAAGTCATACAGGCTGGTTGGAATGATTACAAAATAAAATCCAGAAACGATTACTATGCATTGCTTTTTGCACAGGGAGAATATAGCTTCTCAACGACAGCAGCCAGAACTGAGTTTGTTCTCAACGACTGCAGCCAGAACTAAGTTTGTTCTAAACGAATAGAGCTAGAACTGAGTTTGCCCTCAACGACTGCAGCCAGAACTGAGTTTGTTCTAAACGAATGGAGCCAGAAATGAATTTGTTCTCAATGACTGCAACCAGAATTGAGTTTGTCCTCAACGACAGCAGCCAGAACTGAGTGTGTTCTCAAAGACTGCAGCCGGAACTGAGTTTTTTCTCAGCGACTACAGCCAGAATTGTGTTTGTTCTCAACGACTTCAGCCAGAATTGAGTTTGTTCTCAACGACAGCAGCCAGAACTGAGTGTGACCTCAAAGACTGCAGCCAGAACTGAGTTTGTTCTCAATGACTGCACCAGCCAGAATTGAGTTTGTTCTCAACGACTGCAGTTAGAACTGAGTTTGTTATCAACGACTGCAGCCAGAACTGAGTTTTTTATCAACGACTGCAATTAGAACTGAGTTTGTTATCAACGACTGCAATTAGAACTGAGTTTGTTA
>JAGFPH010009450.1:0-11888 GCA_018207615.1 Philaenus spumarius | reverse complement strand
TATCAACGACTGCAATTAGAACTGAGTTTGTTATCAACGACTGCAGCTAGAACTGAGTTTGTTCTCAACAACTGCAGCCAGAACTGAGTTTGTTCTCAACAACTGCAGCCAGAACTGAGTTTGTTTTCGAGGACTGCAGCCAGTACAGATTTTGTTCTCAACGACTGCAACCAAAACTGAGTTTCTTCTCTACGACTGCAGCCAGAACTGAGTTTGTTCTCAACGACTACAGCCAGAACTGAGTTTCTTCTCAACGACTGCAGCCAGAACTGAGTTTGTTATCAACAACTGCAGTTAGAACTGAATTTGTTCTCAACAATGCAGTACAAAATTAGCGAATTTCATAAAATCAAGTTCGTTAAATTCCCTGTGTTTAATCAAGATCGGTGCATGAAAACCTGCTGTTTTATTTTGCAGTTCGCTGGCTGTCTTGCTCGACGATTTTAAAGCGCGTTATTTGAATTGAAAGGTGAAATCGAATATTTTTTTTTTAAATAGTACCATGTTCAGGCTAAAACATTTAGGGATAATATCTGGTTGGCACGCTTGAGTTACTTACGTGACATATTTGGACAATTATACGACTTTAACACAGAAATACAGGGAGCGTACAAAACAATAGTTGACACCGGGGAGTCGATTTCTGCCTCCAAAAGAAAACTGGATCTTTGGAACGATAAATTGCAGCGACACCACATAGCTTCGATCTCCGATTTAAGACTTTTACTTTAGAATTCAGTGGATATTTCTTCGGGTTGTCGTTGCAGCGTATTTAAGTAATCTCCGTCAAGAAATTGATCTATAAATGCCTACAAAAGTTGATCTCAACAAACACAGTTGGGTTCGAAGACTATCTACTGTAGACGTTAACAAAATTGGCGAAGAAATACCGGGATTTCAAAAAGAGTTGTGTGATTCACAAGCAAACAAAGTGCATAAAAAACACAATATGAATAGTTGTCACTTTCACAATTTTGTTTCGTGGAAAAAGACTCTTCTGCCGTTTCCGACATCTTATTTATGTGAGCAAGACTTCTCAAATATTAGTTGTGGTCAAAACCAAAGCTCGTACAGATATTATCCGCAACATGATTTGCGATGTGATTTAACTAAAAACTTTCGCCCGATAATCGTTGAATTGGTGGATAATACAGCACAACACCATAGTAGCAAACCGATAGCGGTGATCTAAATTGGCTTTTGTCATTTTTTTAATAATTTAATTATTAATTTCAGTTCCCTGTTCTCACTCTGATTTGTTTTTTACTACTTGTCACGTAGTCATTTTTCAACCTTTCAATTTTCATTTACTGTACGTTTTTATATTTAAATTCTTGAATGCACGACTGAAATTGGAATTGCTGCATTTCTACTGGTCAGCCTTTTTGTATACTATTTTGTACATTGTGGGGAAAATTTTGTTTAGCGTCACGAAGGCTTTTGCACTTTTAAATTGGGGTCATGATCGAAAATCCCCTGGTTTAGGACAATGCACTCGTAGCTTGAAATAGTAGAAAATTTGTTTATTCATATCGCGCTGAACCTGAGCTCTAAAAGCTATTTTTTGTTTCTCGTAGTCGGTTGTGCCCAATTACTTGAAATACAATTATTTAGCACGGATTAACAATTAAATCAAAATTGAGAATGCTCCTTAAACTGTCTGACAGCCTTAACAGGTTCACTCCCGCACATGTGAGCTTGAACACTATAAAAAGCGGAACAGTGCATTGCACACCAACCTCCATATTTGAAGTATTTTCAATACACGCCAACCCCCGTACTGGCAGTATTTTCAATACACAGTACATTGCGTGCTCCGCAATAAATAATTTCTACTCAATTAGGCTATAAATATAAAAAATAAAAAAGCTCCTAGCATAGGGAATACGAAGTTTGCGTAGCAGTGAACTTCTCGGATCGTTGTTCTCAACGGAATCGTGTTTGCTTTATGTGGAAAAGCTCTTATCGGAAACTGAAAAGCCTCGATGTGCTTTTATGCAACCCATGTTGTTGCTGAAATGGGATTACAGTGGTAGATCATTATATATTTGCCTACAGTACACACACTACTTCCAAAGCATGCACTGCACTATTGGTTGTTTCAACCCTTACAGGTAAAATATTTTAAAATCCTTTCTTAGTGTGCCTCTAGTACCTATGAACAATATGTGTACCAAAAATAAAGTTCCTAGGGGGTATAGTTTTTGAGATACTGTGATCATCAGTGAGTTAGTGGGTTATAAATTTTTACTTTCCTTACCCTATACTAGGTAAGGTAAGTATTGCGATCGACCCAAAAATTCGATGTCGAGTTTTCATAATATCTTTACGTTTCAAGGCCCCCTGAGTCCAAAAAATGCATTTTTGGCAATTGGTCTGTCTGTGTGTCTGTGTGTCTGTGTGTGTGTCCGGAGTGCACAGGGCAAACGGCTGGACGGATCGAACTGAAATTTACAGGATATCTTCAAACACGTAAACAATTAAACCCATGTAAATTTGAAGCAAATCGGAGGTGGTGTCTTACCGTGGGACCAGTTTTTAGCACATTTTTGGTATTTACTCCAAAACCCCTCTAACGATTTTGATTAAACTTTGCTAACATACTCTACTCAGACCCCCTTAACACGCTATGTACGCTATATACCCTTAAAAATTCGTTGAAAAAAGTTATTACAAAAACGCAAGTTATTTTGTTTGTATCTCTGAAATGGCTGGTCCTATCGACTTTAAAATGGTCTCATTCGATTCAGCGTCCAAAAGAATGTCAAAAAAGATACCCCACTCAACTTTTTCCATTTTTTCAAAAATTGACCCCAAAAACGCCCTTTTTTGGGTGCAAAAATGACTTTTTTTAAACTAGTCGTGTTTGGTATCGACCTTGACATTTTTGGGGGTGAGAAATCGATTGAGACCAAAATCAGGTTCGTGGGATTAACCGTTTTGAAGTTAGTACCGCTTTCTTCGAAACGGATACTCCTATTAACTCGAAAATGGTATCATCAATCTCTCGCTCGAAAAATTTGGTAATTGATACAGCATCTATTTTGGTAAGGAAAGTTGTGTGATGTGCACACCAGATGTTTTATATAATAGATTCGTAGTAAGTCTACCTTAGATCTTAGAAGTTGAATTTAGCTAAAACAATAAGGTTTAGTGTCTGAGTAAATTTCTCATAATAATTGTATTTTTAATTAACACGATTAATAAAGCTAATTATATTTTAGCAAAGAAAACATAATTGAGGAAATGGAAAGCGTAAAATATATTTTCAAGCAAGGAAAATCTTTGAAAACTATGTAACACAAGTATATTTGTTTTAAAACTGAACCCTGTTATGTGTATAATTAATTATGATTGCAGTTATTAATAATTAGAGATCGTATTTTCCTCGAAGTTAGAAACGACTTAATATTATGTTCCAAAGTGCATACCATTACTGTAACAGTTTAAAATAATTATTTTACAACGCGCAACTTTAGCAGTTTTACAATATATATTATACTAGGGGAAACCCCTTGCGTGCTCCGCATGCCAACCCCTTTGGAACCTTCTATACACAAATTCATGTTGTGCTTTCTTTATAATAAAGGTGTAGGATTAATAATAACCCCAAAGCTAAGATGATAAATAATGTAAAATGTTTAAATCAAATTATGTCGTATGTTTTATAACAGCAGTTATAATAAAGCTTAAAAGAACTAGCAGAACTCAGATGTACACTTTAAAAAAAAACCTAAACTAAAAGTTAGGAATACAAATAGTTGGTTCAAAGTGCGAAATCAGGTGTTAATGGAAATATTAGAGCAAACAGCTTTTTATTTGTTATTTTATTCAATTGGTTGCTATGGTAATTCATCAGTCTAGGCCTAACCTAAGAAATTGTCTGACTAAATTTACAAATATTGAATAAACATTTTTTTTATCGGAATTAATTATAGCCTATGTTACTCAGGGATAGTGTAGCTTTTTGTTAGTAAAATTATTTTTCAACCGGTTCAGTAGTTCCAGAGATTACCCTCTACATACAAAAAAACAAATTTTACCTCGTTATAAAAAAGAATAGATATAGATAATGTGTTCATTGTACACTAATTTTATTTCTATGATATATTTGTAGTAACTTTGACATGATTTAGAAAGATAAAGTTGCAATTATTGTCTGGCCTAGGAGATATGTAAAGAAAGATTTTGATTAATATTTTCATAGCATTTATTTGTTACTATTATGTTATTTTTGTCTTTGTCGTTACGCTGTTTTTAAAAAATTTCAAATCCGTTTTTCGTGCATCTATACAGGCCCACTTGACATGTCTGGTGCAAATTTGTTTGAAATCGATCGAATAGTTTTCGCTCTAGCTTTTAATACATACAGACATACATACAGACAGACAGACAGACATTTTTTTTAACCACTTTTTTGGACTCAGGGGTCCCAAAACGTATATTTCCACAAAAATCTCAACATCGATTTTTTTCGATCACTATACTTTCTCTATACCACTACAGTATAGTGAGAAAGTAAAATGTGTAACTTTTACAGACAGGTACAAAATTATTTCAAATTGCTTTCCAGGTAAAATATTAAGTTGTGATATTTTATGATATTTTTTTCTTATGATAATAAAGTGAAAACTAATTGAAAAACAATAATTGTATTGCGTAATAAAATTTAATATTAGTGATTTCAACTATTTGGAATTATTTTACATTTGATTCCAGTTTTACAAAAGTAATTCCTTAGCACTATATATATTGAGGCGGACATATGCCACCGCAAGGAAGAAAATATTAAATTTGGTAATTCAATTACAAAAGTAATATTTTCAAGAACGAAGCTGGTTCTGAATGTGCGCAGCTTAAAACGTAAAGTTCCGCGCATCAGGTGACGTGATCTACCGTGACGTCACATGACAGATGTTGGAAAGAAATTAAATTAGCGAAAATGTTCAATTCTATAGAAATGAAGGGAATTCAGAAAATACGATTTCGGGATTATGAGTGTCTAAGATGATAGACAAAAATGTGTACATGGCGGCCATTCAAATCCCGAGTCGGGGATATATTCAAACAACGCGTAATAAGCTGTTAAAAATATAAAAATAAGTTAAATTTACTCAAAATAAAAAATTGTGTATATTTTCATATTCAACTTAAAAAACTTAAGAAAAAGCTAAGGGGTGAAAATGTTGTAAAATATAAATGGAAAAATTTAGGAGAAAGTGTGCTTTTATGAAAATACAAAAAGAAAAGTTAAATGAAAGTTTGTTAAAGCAAGTAAAAAAGTTTATAAATAATTAATTTAAAATCAAAAGTTTTGGAATTGGAAAAGGTCAGAAATGTACCACTGTAGTTACAGTTAGAGTTAAAAAGTAAATGTTTTAAAATTAATCTATAGTAATAGTATAATGAGGTAAAATTTGTTTGTTTGTATGTATGTAGGCGGTTATCTCTGGAACTACTGAACCGATTGAAAAATTAGTTTTACTAATAAAAAGCTACACTATCCCTAAGCAACATAGGCTATAATTCATTTAGATAAAAACATTTTTTATTTCAATATTTGTATATTTAGTAGGAAAAATTCTTAGGTTAAGCCTACACTGATGAACTAACACATGTATTTACATTTATTACCATTGCAACCTACTAAATAAAATAAAAGATAAAACAGCTGTTTGCCCTTATATTTCCACTGAAACAGCTGATTTCAAACTTTGAAGCAATTATTTGTATTTCTAACTTCAAGGTTAAGTTTTCATTAAAATGTAGACCTGGGCCTTGGTGGTTCTTTTAACCTTAGTATAACTGCTGTTATAAAATATACGAAATAATTTAATTTGAACATTTAACATTATTTACCATCTTAGTTTTGGGGTTATTATTAATTCTACACTTTTATGGTAAAGAAAACATAACATGATTATGTGTATAGAAGGTTCCAACGGTGTTGGCGTGTGGAGCACGCAGGGATTTCCCCTAGTAAATAATAATAAAGTAATTAATGTAAAAAATAATAATAAATAAAGAATAAAATTGGTTTAAAGTTGAGTAACATCGAGAAATAAATGTACGTTGCTGTTCAAATCTGCACAGGTTAAGATTTAATTTAAGAATTTGTATAAAGTTGATTTTAGTTGGGTAGCATACCAACAAAGTGACTTATTTTGATTTTAATAAATAAATTTTAATTGGGTTCCTTCCATAAGATTTTAATTTGAAAAAATTTCCTGAATCATTAACAAAATTCCTAAACAAAACCATGGAATAACAAGTGTTGTTATTTCATGTGTTTTTAGGCATACGATACAAAAAGGTTTCTCAAAGTCAGTTCCATTGAGCTCACGGTCCAGAGAAGCATTTAAAATAATTTATTTTTGAGCTTAGCCGAAGATAGATGGCAAATAAATTAACTGGAAGTTTTTAAAGGGAATGGAGACCGGTGTTTTTGGGAGGCTGAAGACATTGATAGTAGTTATAGATCATTGAAACTAGTACGGTTTCGACCCTAATAAATGCATTTTTGCCTACAGCTCCAATTTGGATGCAGTTTTCTGCATCGTGTTCAGAATAAACGGTATCAGTTAACTGACACAAACTTTCTCCCAACTTACTGCAGTCAAAATAATATTGTTTTTAATCATTATATTTACTACTTTTTAGAACAAAACAAAAAATAATATTCTACCTACGTCAATCGTATAAAAACATTATTGTCCAAGGCGGGATTCGATCGCGCGACCTTTGAATTACTGGCCGTGCTTGCTAACGTGGTGCTACCCCGTGCGGCCGCTGCCGCGATGCTAGATTGACAACACAAACTTGTTTATTTTTAAACCTTTCTCCATAATTATAAAACGCCGAAGTTTTGATAAAAGCGGGTGGTGTCATTTTGTTTGGCATCTTAAGCACTATAAATACTGAAAATTTGATCAAAATCGTTAGAGCCGTTTTTGAGAAATTTGCATTTTTATCGTTTTTTATGGGTTTTTAGGGGTAAATTAGGCTACCCTTAAAAATTGAAAATTCCAAAAAATTAAAAAAAAGCCTGGAGATATTAGGGTTTAGTACCTACATACCAAATTTCATGAAAATCGGACCAATAGTGTCCTCTCTGGTCGTGTATACATACAGACTGACAGACAGACACCACTCTAAAAACACTTTTTTGGGTTCAGGGAGCACCAAAACAAAAAATTCCACTAAAAATATTTTTGGGTTCAGGGAGCACCAACACAGATAATTGCACTAAACAATTTTTTGGGGTTCTGGGGGCACCAAAACAGATAATTCAACTGAAAATTCAAATTCGAACATTTTTACGAAAACAATACTTTCTCCATATACTACTTATAGGGTGGAGAAATTAAAAATACCAGGAAAAAAGTCTACATATGACTAGTTTAGGAAAAAAAACGGAAATTCATAGAGGGTGCATAAAGTGCATCTAAAAGTGCATATTTTTTTGAAACCAGAAAAATGGATGAAAAGCTGCGAAAATCGGTACTCCAGAGTTTTGGGGGGCGCTTATCTCAATTCTTACCATGCGAAATACCCCGGAATACCGGGGGGGAGGGGGGCGATGGGGGAAAATTTGTGAAGTTGCGATAGAGAAATGAAAATTACCTTTCGGGAGTTTTTGGGCCCGATTTAATTTCTGACCATGCTAAGCGCCCCCGGTGCCACACGAAGGCTCGGGGGGGGGGGGGGGGGGATTTTGTGAAGTTGCGACAGAGCCTGGAATATTTCCTCTCGGGGGTTTTTGGGGGCGCTGATTTAAATTATGACTATAATAAACGCCCCCTATGTGCTGGAGGATCCGAGGAGTCGGGAAAAAACGTAAGGTTTTGAAATATTTTCAGATGACGACTTAAAGGCATATAGTGAGGACCAGGCCGGATCCCATGGCAGCTGTTTCGGCTTGTGCACAGCTCTGAAGTGTTGGGAGGGGTCACAGGAAAGACGAAGAGAGATGGAGAGAATTAAGTGAAATTATAGAATAATACTGCTCGCTTGCTCGTTCAGAGTCCGTTACAAAGCTGTATCGAGAGAAGAATAAAATACAATCCCCCCTCCCCATCGTCCTCTCCCGGTGCACCGGGGGCATTTCGCCTGGTGAGAATTGAAATCAGCTTTCCCAAAAACACCCGAGAGAAAATTGTCACGTCTCTGTCGCAACCTCCCCCCCCCCCCCCCCCCCCCCCCCTATCGCCCTCTGTAGCACCGGGGGAATTTCGCATGTTCAGAAATGAGATCAGCGCCCCCAAAAACTCCCGGGTACAGATTTTCACGGCTTTTTACTTTTATAGATGTAAAAAAACTTATGCACTTTTAGATGCACTTTATCCCGCGATGCATAAGTCTTTGTCCATACTTAGTCCCTGGTATTTTTCTGAACACGATGCAGAAAACTGCATCCAAATTGGAGCTGTAGGCAAAATGTATTTATTTTTCAGTACTCTGTCCGGTCTACCACAGCGCCTAGGCCTAAATAGATTAGATTGCCAATTTTTCCAGCAAGCGGCTGGAACTAATTATTTTGTCAACAGGGGAAGCTTAAAGAGAAAAAAGATGGTTTCCGTTGCAATATATATATATTCTATCATACGGAAAGATGATATTATCATATATGGTCATCGTGGTTAATATCCAAACTAAACACAGCGGTGTCATCAGACACATGGATGACGTCAGGACGTAAGAAAATCAATTTCACGTGAAACATTGTTGAAATCTGTCATGGCTTAGCGTTGCCATGGCAACATATCGTGTAACACAATCCAACAGCTTAGAAGACAAATAACGTAGAAAATATTATTTTAAAACATTCTTATTGTTTAATCATCTTCGGTTTTGCAAATAGTTGACTTTGCACGTGTTAAGCCTACGTTTTGTTTAGAAAAATACATTGTACCTATAATATATTGTTTGTTTCTGGTTGAATTATAAAACAAAGCGTACATAATGTATGTATGAAATTTGAAACCACTATATTATCTACTTCCAAAAAACATCGTGTACCACGAAGAGGTTGCTATTTTTGAATTAATTACATAGATATATAAAATAGTTACTCTGGAGTTTCATTTGCTTATGATTATTCAAATCAAAATGGCGGAATAACAAAATAATAACAAAAATGAACAATAATCTTGTGGATAAAACCACCTATATTTAGAAAATAATTTTACGTTTTCGTCTAAGTAATTTTAGTTGCATAACCATTACAAATTGGTGACTTGAAATGAAAGAAAGTAAAATTAATAAACTGTACCAGATAACTGCCACATACTTTCTCCCAGTTGAAACATTATACCTTCCCAAGAGTAGCATAGGAGGTGGTTATTTAGAATTGCAAAAGTAGGACTTACCAAGGAAAATATTAAATGCATGTAATATTATTATTATTAAAACTATTCCATCGATTTCGAACAAATTTGCACCAAACACGTCAATAAGGCCTGTATAGATGCACGAAAAAAGGTTTTAAAAATTTTTAAAAACAACCCCCTTTTTATCCAAAAACCCTAAAAATCAGTTATTATTATTATTATTACTACCTAAACGAGAATTTTTAGAAAGATGCGATTTTTTGCATATGGTAGGGTATATTAAGGAATACAAATAAGCCAAATTTTATAATAATCGTTAGAGTCGTTTTTGAGAAATTTTGATTTTTCTCATTTTATGGCCATTTTTGGGTGGTAAACACCTTAAAATCAAAAATTTGAAAAAATGGGGGGAAAATGCCTAGATATATTCCAAAACTACACCTACATACAAAATTTCATCAAAATCGGACCGTTGGTACGGTCTCCAGATCTGTACACATCCTAACAGACACACGGACACACGGACAGACATCCCCAAAAAACACTTTTTTCGGTTCAGGGAGCACCAAAACAAATAATTCCACTAAAAATATTTTGAGGTTCAGGGAACACCAACACAGATAATTCCACTAAACATTTTTTGGGGTTCAGGGAGCACCAAAACAGATAGTTCCACTGAAAATTGAAATTCAAAAATTTGGACGAAAACAATACTTTCTCCATATACTAGGCCTACGTATATTGGGGTGAAAGTAAAAAACTAAAGAACACAATTTGTTTCATTAACCTTTATTGGAACTGACGTCCATCAATAGTTATGCACTGATAGCAACGAAACAAAAATTAGTCGTAAGCGTTTTTGAAACATTGCTGAGATATCAACAGCAGTTCCTCTTCAATCAGCCTTAAAAATTCATCGTCTATTGCTATAGTGTGATAATAAACCTGTTCTTTCAAAAATCCCAAAGTAAAAAATCACAAGCAGACAAGTCTGGCGATCGTGAAGGCCAGTCCATGAAGTTGCTGCCACGACCTTTCCAACGGTTATGTTGATCTAAAACTGATTTGGCCACATTAGCATAATGTGGAGGAACTATATCCTGTTGGAAGAAAACGTCCCTCATCTCCGGCTGAGAAAGATTAGGAACTATGTGATTAGTTAATTAATGCGTATCTGTCTCCAGTCATTATCTGTTGAGATATGTTATACGATAAAACACCATCTTTGGTGACAGCAACCCAAACTGTTATACCCTTTGATTTCAAGTTTTCTTCGTGTGAAGATATGTGGATTTTATGTGTTATAATAATTACAATTATGTCTGTTTACAGTACCTGTTCGGTAAAACGTAGCTTCATCAGAAAATACGATTCCTTCATACCACTTGACATCTTCGTCAGTCTTTTCACCTTCGAACAAAACTCCACTCGTCTGTCAGGGCCAACTTTCGGTAGTCCGTGTTTTATAAACTAAATTTGTTTTGTAATGATTTATTTTGTTTCTCTTGGCATACCTTTGAACTGATGACTTTGGTATCAAAATAGCAGATGGAACTTTTCTGATTGAAATGGGCTTTTTAGGAGATTACAATAAAGCGCACATGCTATTGCTTCACGTTCTGTATTATAAGATCTGTGGTAACTCTTTTTAATTGATCCAATTTCTAGTAGGATAGTCTTCCTTTTATGAATCGATGTCCTCGATGGAGGAACTGCATTTGGATAGGTTTGTTGAAAGCGCCATATCGCTTCTCATTTTAAAAATAGTCCAAGAACAACATTTCACTTTTTGTTCAATTCGAAAATTGATTGAACACAACAGAACACATAAATTCATTTTTTATGACACAACACAACAGAACTAGGTATCAAATAGTTTCATTAATCGATTGTTTCATTGTTGTGTGTTAACAAAAAAAGCTGATAAATTTTGATAGGCAAAAACAGCAGTGTTTTTTAAATCTGAATCTTCTTAAGTGTTACTGTTTTTCCAAGATTATTGTTCATTTTTGTTATTAAATTATTATTCCGCCATTTCGATTTGATTGATCATAAGCAAATTAAACTCGTGGCTAACTATTTTACATATCAACGTAATACAACTGTAGAGTTTCCAGTTTGTAGAGTATCGATATGTCCGGCAATTTGATTCAAAAATATCAACCTCTTCTTGGGACAGTGTACTTTAAAAAAATTAATCTGGTGGATATTAAAAAAAAGTAATAGTTTTCGTACCTAAGTTTTTACAAATTATCTTTATTATTAAAAGATTTTTGTCGAAAAAGTATTTCCAATCGCTCTGCCTCACCTAATGGACCGATTTTGATGATTTTTTTAAATGTGTTTCTTTGTACCTCTCGATATGTCATCAAGCTTGAAATTTTTTTTCAACATTAGTGGCCATACAAATTAAATTTTATGAAATATTTTCGTTTTTTGGGGATTTATTTTAAAAACTAAAAAAGGTACGAGGTTGGTTGATAGCTCAATCGTTTTTCATTTACGCCGCTTACATTTATAACTTTTAGGTTTTTATTTGTAACTGTTGGACGAAAAAAC
>JAGFPH010009449.1:25585-46966 GCA_018207615.1 Philaenus spumarius | reverse complement strand
ACCGTAGGTGCTGATAAGAAAGGATTTCAAAATATTCTAAAACTTAGGGGGGGGGGGGGGGGTTGGGGATAAAAGTTACAAAATTACATTTTCTCCAAAACCACTGAACGGATTGGAATGTAATTTGGTATGCAGCTTTCTCTAGGGCACTAGGTGCTCGCTAAGAAAGGGTTTAAACAAATTCGAAATTTTAATGAAGGTTTGGGTGGATCAAAGTTACTAAAACCCCCCTTAAGAAATACATAGTGTAATATATTTATTGATATAATATATTTTTTGTTAATATACATTTAAGTTTGATTTGTCTATCCGTGCAAAGCCGGATCGGGCCAGCTAGTACCTACTAAGGTATGGACCAAAACAAGTACTGATAATATAGCACCTGTGTTTGGTTTTAAGAACAGCTGATTTCATTCTAGATTTTTGCCAGATCACTTTGCTTATCATGACTATCATGTTTGAGGTCAGTTTACTCTGTAGTCAGAGAAATTCTTTTTATGTTGTAGATACACTACAGCGCTGTTTCAGGTGTAGGGACTCAACACTTAAATAAAACACATAACAACACTGAACAGACACGACACAAAAAACATGATCAAATTTATCGTATGGTGTGGTCGGTTAGAATTGGTTTCCTGTAAGTTTTGAACGTGTGTTTGTTATCTTGTCTGGATATTGTTAGGTCAAGGTAGTTGATGCTGTTATCGGACTCTATTTCAGAAGTGAATTTTAATAGGGGGTGTAAGTTATTCAAATATTTAGTAAATAAATTTGTTTGTCTCCTTGTGCCATCGAACAAACAGATTATATCATTCACGTAACGGTTGTAATATATGATGTTCCTGGAGAATCTATTATTTTTGTCATCCACACCATACACGGCAGTTCCAATCACCCCCACTCGCACAAACTAGCCGCATACAACAGCTTTGTATATAGGACGCTTAATATACCTATGAGCCAAAATAATCTCAAGAATGAGATATCTATTATAAAGCAAATCTATATATATATATAAAAGCGAAATACCACTCACTCACTGACTCACTCATCACGATTTCTCAAAAACTACCGAACGGATTGAAATTAAATTTGGCATGTAGCTTCCTCTAGGGCCTAGGGCAATAGGTGCTCATTAAGAAAGGGTTTGAAGAAATTCGAAATTTTAGCGGGGGTATGGGGGGATCAAAGTTATTAAAAAACGATTTCTTCAAAACTACCGAACGGATTGGAATGAAATTTGGTATGTAGCTTCCTCTAGGGCAATAGGTACTTACCAAGAAATGGTTTGAAAAAATTCGAAATTTTAGGGAGGGTTTAGGGAGGGTCATATTTGTTAAATTACGATTTCTTCAAAACTACAGAACGGATTGGATTGAAATTTGGTATGTAGCTTCCTCTTGGGTCATAGGTGCTCACTAAGAAAGTGTATGAAAAATTTCGAAATTTGAGGAGGGGTTTGGGGGGGATCAAAGTTTCTTAAATCATAATTTCAGATCTTTTATTATTATGACAATAGTGTTTTTATTATTTAAGATCTATATATATAAAAGCCAAATACCACTCACTGACTGAACACTTAAAAAGAATACAATTACGTTAAAAAGGCTGAAAATACCATCCACCACGGGCAACGCCGTACGGGTCAGCTAGTATAAATAAAAATGTAAATGTGCGTTTGTTCAAAATCGATAATCTCCGAAAGTTCCTTCACCAATTGCTTTCAAATTGTGACACAAACTTTTATTTGAATACAAGTGTGTTTTTACATAAACTATGCCGTGGCCACGCCAGTGCAAAATTTGTAAGACATTTGACGAAGAGCTAGCCTCCGATAAATTTGTGTTTTCGTGTGTGTTCAGTGTCGTTATGTGTTTTATTTAAGGGCACTCCGAATGTCTATCTTGGACAATGTTAGCTATAATACACATAACTTAAGTTGTAATTAAGATAGGCTCATATTTTTTTTCTTTTTCTAAATTGTACCCTTTTCTAGTTCCGTACACAAGAAAAAAAAAATAATAAACCTAAAAGTTATGATTTTGAATAAAAAACACTTTTTTTCTATTTTTATTATTATTATTATATAACTTTTTTAATTTTTGAAATATTTAAAATAAATTCCGTGTTAGGAACTAGATAATTGTGTTATAGACATGTGGTAAAAAATTTGGTAAAGCTATCTTAGATAGTTTTCCAGATATATGTATTAAAAATAACAAAAAGGTGATTTTCAGGAAACGAGCAAAACGTAAAAGACAAAGTTTCATAAGTAGCCTACCTTTTACTACTACTGGACAGTATGTGAGGTTTTCAGCAGCGTATATCGATGGTGTCTAGCAAAAAGGGCCTAACCAACAAATTTTATTATAATAATATTTTAAATTCTATGTCAGGCACGACCATAAACCTCTCACGAATACAAATCATACAGATTCAAACTTAAGAACAACCAAGCAAACTACCTAAAACCACTCCTAGATGGTGCGGATAAACTATCTTTTACTTTACACGTAATATTTATACCGATAGTAAAGTAACTGAAGTTTTGTTAATTTGTCAGTTTTCTTTTATTCAAGCCTTAGTCTAGTGGATAGTGTTGCGTCTTCCTGATCAGAAGATGCTGGGTTCGAATCTAGGACCAGCTATCGAATCATATCTGTGGTTTGAGGGTGGGAGGGCGGAAGTAAAGCAAACGGTGGTTGGCTCGCTTCCAAGCTGACGGGATATGACTAGATACCCTTAAGTGTTGATTCCCTACACCTGATGAAGCCGGCTGTGAACGGCGAAACAGCGCTGCAGTGTATCTACAACATAAAAAGAATTGTTAAGACTACGAATAAAAGGTAATTATCCATGTTGAATAAATTACAATGGACTTACCAAAGCACAACTGGTGCGACAGAAATAGTCATGCGCATACTATCTAAAGTATGAAGAATTTAAATTGACAAAAAGAATGATTTCCTAAAGGAAATGACATTTTGCGTCATCTGTTTGTTACTGGGAATGTGTAAAGGCCTTTGACAGTTTTTGTATAAAACAGAAGCTGCGGGAATTGAGTCAAAGCACCGTATTTGCAAACCAAATGAAGCAGGGAGCCCCGCAGTGAAGTGGGTTCTGGTGCGCTTCGTACATTGTTTTGTGGTGGAAGAAGGAAATACCTTTCTGATTGTGTAATATTTTGTTGGTTATGCAATTCAAATTTAATGTTAAAAATTTGAAAATCGCTACAAATGTTGATGTGGACAGCAATAATTCAGTAGTCTACAATAATACAAAGAAGAACGTGTATCAGGAGGACTTTATGTAAACAAAAGTCGAACGTTTTTCCTTAAATATAACTTGCACTAAACTATTCTCCTTAGAAAACCCGTTTATATACATCACTCGGTCTAAGAATAAAGAACATACAAAAAATCATGTTAATCGGTCAAGGCGTTTGGCCGTAATCGTGAGGCAGACAGATAGACGAAATGCCGAACGGTAGAGCTAAAACGGAGATGTCGCTTCGCTCGGTCAATTAATATTGTGACGTCAATTCCTATTAGAACGATGCAGTACACACGCTGTTTAATAAAATGTTTCACTTAGTGTTTTAAAAATACATAATTTTATAATATACTAGAGGGCTCGCCCCCTGCTCGCTTCGCTCGCCAACCCCCGCGGTGACTCCATCGAAGCAAATGCTAACAGGTTATTTTGTATAACTAGGCCCTACTATTAAATTCTAATATGCCTTATTTACTTTAATTAGTATGTAACATAGTGGTTTCTTATTTTTAAATTCCTTAATTTATTTTGGGTTTGTATAACTAGGCCCTACTTTTAAATTCTAATATGCCTTATTTACTTTAACTAGGATGTAACATAGTGGTTTCTTATTTTTAAATTCCTTAATTTATTTTGGGTTTGTATAACTAGGCCCTACTTTTAAATTCTAATATGCCTTATTTATTTTAATTAGGATGTAACATAATGGTTTCTTATTTTTAAATTCCCTAATTTATTTTTGGTTTATTCTCTAGCTTTAATAAGGAAAGTATAACAATCAACATTTTTACTAAATTCTTCACTTAGCAGCACGCGACAAAATTTCAATCTATGATACTTTTTTTATGGATGTTGTAAGAAATAAATTTACAATTTTCAGCTCACAAAAAAATATAACAATTAATTTTTATTGTTTTATGGGTGATCATCATATTTTCACTCCTTAGCCGCACGCGACAAAATGCAAATCTAGTTTACTTTTTCTATGTATCTTGTAAGACATAAATGTACAAAATTTCAGCTCTCTAGCTTTAAGGAAAGTATTGCAATTAATATTTATTGATTTATGGGTTGATGTAACCATTTAATCAAGCCTAATTCTAGCCTATTATTAATTAGTTTTTATTAGTAAAACTATTTTTTTTTTCAATCGGTTCAGTAGTTTCAGAGATTACCCCCTAAATACAAACAAATAAACAAACACATTTTATTTCGTTATAATATTATTAATAATAACTCTAAATCTATGATGGTAAATAATGTTAAATGTTCAAATAAAATTATTTCTTATATTTGATAACAGCAGTTATAATAAAGGTTAAAAAAACCAGCAAGGCTCACGTATATACTTTAATAAAAACCTAAGCTAAAAGTGAGAAATTTAAATAATTACTCCAAAGTTAAAATCATCTGTTGGAAATATTTGAGCAAACAGTTGTTTTAACTGTTATTTTATTCAGTTGGTTGATATGGTAATAAATGTAATTACATGTGTCATCAGTCTAGGCCCAACCTAAGATTTGTTCTTACTAAATTTACAAATATTGGAATAAAAAGGTTTTTATCAAAATGAATTTATAGCCTACGTTACTCAGGTTTAGTGAAGCTTTTTATTAGTAAAACTATTTTTTCAATCGGTTCAGTAGTTCCAGAAATTACCCCCTACATACAAACAAAAAAATTTGACTTATTTATAATATTAGTATAGACAATTATTTACAAAATAATTATACTTTTACCAAGCAGTTATGCGAATACTATTTTTATTGGTAGTTCTTTATAATAAATAACATTTTTAGAAAGTATATTCTAAGTTAGTGTTCACTTGAATGAACGGCTATGGACAGTAGCAGAAAACACTACTTTATCTATTAAATTTTTGTTTTAAAATATGTATTTGGTAAAAGGACTATTTTTATTTATTTACTTAGTATGATTAGTAAAAACTTGTATGTGTTTAATAGCAACATATTAATCGTTGATAACATTTGTCAAATGAATTGTTAAATTACCTCAGATGAGATTGTCCTATATATTAATACCTACCCTCCGGCAACGACCCTTTCTGACAATTCGCGCAAAAACTTACCTCTCAAAAAGTAATATAAATGTAGCAACATTAGGTCAATTTATAGCTCAAGTTTTTTTAATTTCCATCAGTCATAGTTTTTTTTAGAAGAATCATTCCGGAGATAGTCTTACGCAATCTGTTATTTCATTCCTCGACATAATTACTCTTACGTCCATCTAGTTAGGGGAAACGGGTAGAATTTGTATTTAGTTCCACTCCAAATTATAACGATGTTTGCAGATGACGGTTCAGAAATTGTGATAATGTTTAATCTTATATTATTTTCTACAAGATGTTCCCGAATTGCGTTACAAAATTGCAGTATTTTCCCTTGTGCCAGTATGAGTAAAATCGTTAAATAAACATGTAAATGCTCAGTTTCCCGTCTGGACGTTATTTGTAGTATGGGTTATACATAAAAACGATATATCAGTAATAAAGTAATATATATATATATATATATATATTAATATTGCTAACCACTTATTAGATGCAGGCCATACTTTTAATCCTATTGATAATGTTAAAGGCTGAATAAAAAAGTAAAAATTTCATAGTTTGGAAATTTTAAAAATAAAAATATGATACCACCCTAAAGGAACAATCCATAATCCATCCCCTTTGTTAACACTCACTGTATTTACACAACTGTCAGTACATTATCCTTCTCAGGTACTCAAAGGTCAGCACCTTTTCCTTGCTATTTCATCCCATCCTCATTACGTAGATATTGGTCTTAAGGCTCGGCAGGAATGAACAAATATTTACGAGTTGACCGCAGCTCTCCAAGTGGCACAATCGTAGCATTGAGTTTGTGTGCTTTTCATTCTTCTGCTAGCGTCAATAAGGCAGAAACAAAATACAACATAATTTTAGTTTCAGAACCAAAAGGTTAAGTGTAAAAATCATGTGCAAAACAGAATTGTAATATTATGCAAGAAACTGAATGTATGGTAACATATTGTTTTATAAGATTAATAACAGAAAAATTTGAACAGAGACTATTTTTTTTTTTTTTTTTTTTTTTTGTGGGTTGCAAGGTCCTAAACAGAAACCCTGCCGGCGTCGACCAAAAAAGATATTTTGCCCCCTTGATTTTCCTAATTACTCCCACCCAGTGATACCTGTATTCCTGATAAAGCAACAGATGCTACCTATTGGGTTTAATAGGATGGTTTCCCTTTCCTGCCCTGGTGGGCCCAAGGTGAAAGTTCTGGCTCTACCTAGAGCCTCACATTCCAGAAGGATGTGTTCCGCTGATTCTTCAGCCATTCCACATTTCCTACATATACTCTCCTCAGCAATCCCTATTCTATGTAGGTGTTTCCTGAGATGACAGTGACCTGTTAATAGGCCAACAACCCATCTCATGTTATCCCTTCCTAGCGAGATAAGTTCTTCTGCATGTTTCCTGCCCGGCTTGAACAACTTCCTGGCAAGTCCACCTGTTCCTGAAACCTTCCAGGCTTTGTCTTTGCCCTCCTGCATCCACATCTCAACCGATGCTCTGGCATGCCCATAGGAAATCCCAAGCACCGGCTCAGGGCCCACAAGAGGAGCCTCAGACCCTTTCCTGGCTAACTCATCTGCTCTCTCATTACCATCAATGCCTGAGTGCCCAGGGACCCAGCACACAGAAACCTCGTTCCCCTGGCTAAGCTTCATCAATGCCGAGAGGCAGTGCCAAACCACTTTAGATTTTACTCTATATGAATTTAGCGCTTTGATCGCTGCTTGGCTATCCGAGAAAATTAGGATGTTCTTACCCTTGTATCCCATTCTAAGATTCTCTTCTATGCACTCCGAGATCGCACAAACTTCTGCCTGAAAAACAGTAGCATGTTTGCCTAACAGAGACTATTACTCTACTGATATGTTTCTCCTTTATATAGCACAAAAGGCTACTATATTTTAAACTGAAATTTGCTGAAGGCTTATAGGCTGTATCATAGGGTTAAAAGAAATGGCTGTATAGGTTAAATTTACTTATAGATTAACAAAATTACTCTGTAACTGCAGATATATAATTATAGTTAAAATTTACAACAGTACAAATTAATATAGGAACTCAGATGGAAATATAATTAAGAATTTGTTTAAATCTTTACCTGGTAATACATGTCAAAATTTTTTTTTACGTATTCACATGTTTTGTGAAGTAACGAAACTTGACCGTCCGCTTTACAATATGAATAACTTTCGCGACATTACTGTTTTTGATTTATCGCACTTTGTAAACGACTATTTTTGATTAAAGAACTAGTTTACGTTTCACTTCGCATTTTACAAACGTTTACTTTGCCATGAGGTTTTTTGAAATTTTTCAAGTCGGACGTTGAAGGTCTTTACAAATTCAAGGTTAATTTCAAAGAGAAAGACGAACGGAGGCTTGGATTACTTGCCTTTATCTACGCATGCGCTTAGCAATGTTAATAGTCAGCTGATTGGAGTTATGTTGGCTACCCGCTAGATGCCGTGGGCGTTCGGTGTATTAAGCAGGGATTTACTTTTAGTTTAACGAGAGTGGATTTTTGCTTCAAATAGTGGCGCGCTATTTAAATAACGGCACATTATATAATCCAATTTTTGAAAGAAGTTTTAGTTTTTTTTTATTTGAAAAGAAATTTATGTACAAACATTGCTCTATTAAAACAAATGGTCCACGATTTATATTATTACAGAAATACAAAAACATAAAATACTGAAATTTACTTTGTATAGTTACACTATATATATGTATGGTGTTTGTGTCATTTATATTATTGAAAATCTTATAAAAAGATACAAAAACCGATTATCAAAGTGAACAATTTTGTTGTGCTTAAGCATAAATAATGATAGCAAACACAATGCTAAGTTATAATATTGTTTGCTTAATTTATTTTAACAATTTCAAAGCTGTTATTACTATTCTTTAAAATTATTATCGTTTTGCGTAACTTATATTTAAAAACTAATTTGCTGACCCGATTATAGATCTTTATGAGCTGTAAACCTTTTCTCAGTAGCAGTTCCATTATTAGTTTAATTTTTACTTTAAAATAATTTCTAAGCTAGGTTTTTGTTGCGCAGTAGGTCCAAGGCATGCTGGGTATTTTTAACTTTCATTATTAGTTTTTGCATAATTGGAAGCTCTTACTATTCTTAATAACTAGTGGCATCGTTTTACGGAACTCATAATTTAAACAATTCATACAAAAAAATTGCTAATCTGATTGCATAACTTTAGTATTTGTACAATAATCTTCTATGAAACAATAACACCTTTAAGGGGGCTTTAAAACTATTTCAAAGTAGAATTTTCATTAAGGGATGATTTTATACTTTAAAATAATTCATAATCTAGTAGTTTGTTTCAGAGTAGGTCCAAGCCATTGTGGATTTTTAACGGTTTTTTTTTTTAATATCTTGTTATTATTATTTATACAGTAGTATCGTTTTAAGTAAATAAAATTTTGTTTCTAATTTTAACAAGTTTTATGAATTAAAGAAGCTATTAAGAAAATTAAACATTCTAAAAAATTAACTGATCCGATGAAACGGTGAGTCTAATTAAACATAATTTTGAAAACATGAAGACGTAATCACCGCCAGTAAATAACGTACTAACTGTAAACTGACGCTTGAACAGGATGTACAAGCCAGTTTAAAATAATTGGTTTAGTTATGTGCACTTTAGAACATCATAAATTACGAATATACATACACTAATGACTGCTTCCAAGAACTAATTTGTTGGCGGAATGTAAAATACACATTAAACGTCTAATTACAGAAAAGTTACTGGAACTGTTCCAGATTTCAAACTGTTATTTTGTGTAAACTAAACCGCAACCTGGCACGGTTTGATGAATTGAGGGAATAAAAAATGATTAATTGAATTGACTAACTTAAGGTTAGTTTAACATTTATTGTTAATTAATTACGAAAAGTACTTTCTGATATCGTGACTCGGAAATAATCGAACCAGAAAATCTTACTTCCAGCTAAACAAGGAAAATAAATTAGGTTGCAATGATTAATTGGATTGTTATTAGATACACTATGTTTTAGGATTGTTTATTCGGAGATTTGCTATTGTTTTACCATATGGTAGAATGCATACATCCCCAAGGCTAGTCATCCGATATGCTTTTTGAGCTATGACGCGCTTAGGATCAGGGTTAGGCTGGGGCCACACGGTCCGGTTTGTCGGGTCCCGAAAATCAGGATGACAACAGGACATGGTTTTAAATTGGCGCTTTCAAACATTGCGTCGTATACGCACATCCCGATTTCCAACGGATGGTGCTGCCGTGCTGCATGATCCCGAGAATCGGGAAGGAGATGTAAAACACGTGCATTTTCTAGTGAGCGCTCAGACAGTCCTGTTGTTCGGGTTTGTTGTATTGCGTCCTGTTGTGTTTTTTTAACACCAAAATGTTTGATATGGACAAACTAATAGAAAATGTACATGGAAACCAACCATATTCATTTTGGAAACCCAACTCAAAATAGATAGACATAAAGTGTGATATGATAGACTTGATGACAGTCTCATACTGTGACTTAAATAAATTTAATAAGTGTTTTAAATGTTTTACCAAGTGTCGTTTTGTGTTTTATTTATTATGTTTTTATTTATTTATGTGTTAAATACCAAATTAATCTCTGTTTATAAGTGTAATTGTGAGAAGTGTTTTTCGTGTTCTTTGGCTTTTGGACTTGGGAAGGAACGCTACTGAGAATTCCATTGTATCCATCTATAGATAGCAAATTTATGTACTCTCGTCTATTGTCATATCTTATATCGCTTACTTATATTTTTGTATACTTAGTGTGTTTATGGAGTTTTTATTTATTGTCCCGGGTAGTTCCATTGGATGGTCCGATATTGACTCAGATTCCTCTGTTTGGAACTTCCCACTCAAACCTGTTTTGTATTTAAACTTTCTTGAATGTACCATACAATAAAGTAGAGGTGATAAGACTTCATGGAAGGAAATAAATTTAGTTGAAGATTGGTTGATATGGAAATTTTTCTTCTTTTCAGGTCCCCTACCATCTTACCCTGTATACTCGCGACACACCCTGTAGATAGGTTTCGAAGCCACATAATTGTCATTTTATCATTACTGTAATCATTTACAAACTTTTTGAAGTGAAAACTTCTATAGCGACGTTGGGTATTTTTTGTAGGAAGGTAAATCGCCGTTTCGTGTCACGTCACGGTACGCAACATTTTCGCTTTTTTTGTAGGGATGTAAATTGCCGTTTCGTGTCACGTCACGTAACGCAACAATTTCGCTTTTTTTGCAGGGATGTAAATCGCCGTTTCGTGTCACGTCACGTAACGCAACAATTTCGCTTTTTTGCAGGGATGTAAATCGCCGTTTCGTGTCACGTCACGGTACGCAACAGTTTCGCTTTTTTTTGCAGGGATGTAAATCGCCGATTCGTGTCACGTCACGTAACGCAACAATTTCGCTTAGACCGGTGTGTTGATTATGTATACCCTCCTCTTATATATATATATATATATTGTGTGTAGTATATATGAGAAACAAGGACCGATGACAATGCAATATTAATTTTTTGAGTGTAGTAAGTGAGCACTGATCATGGTCCCCAGAACACGACGTGATTTTCACCCCCTTCAAAAAGTCGGATTGATTTGAAACTTTGCACACTTATAAAGGACCGATGACAATGCAATATTAATTTTGTTGGGTGTAGTAAGTGAGCACTGATAATAGTCCCCAGACTAAAAAATAAGAAAATAAATAATAGTTTAAAAACTAAAAAATACGCTTTAAAAGCAAACCGAACTAAAAATATGAAAATAATTGTAATAAACATGAAATAAAATGTTAATAAAACCCAGTAGTTAATAAATATTCATTTTCCACGCTGTAAAATTCGCATAGAACTTTTCACTTCTATTGTGTGGTCATATGCACACCCAAGTGCTTTAATTACTTGTCAGCAGATCATGCAAAACAAGCTGTAGAACAACCATACATACATTAAAAGCGCAGAGTCCTGCAGTGGGTCCCATCACATGTGAGCGTTCAAGGCAATGAGCGGGCAGACGAGTTGGCCAAACGAGGAACTCACATAATACAGAAACCAAGAAGAGTACTCACCCTGGAAGCAAGGATCGGCGAACTGAAACGAACATCTCATCTTGAGTTCACCAATAAAGTCAAAGAGGACATAAGGAACAAGTCCTATGTAGAGGTATCCGACTTGTATGATAAGGTCAGGGACTTACAGAGGAGGACGTCGGTCGCGATTTTCCGACTTACAACTGGACATGACTGCCTGAATGAACACCTAAAGAAGATGAAGATTTTTGATTATGACAACTGCACATTGTGTGAAGGCCCGGACACTATCAAGAACAAGGACCATCTCTTGGTCTTCAGAGAGCTGGATGAAGAGAAGCAGAGGAGAAAACACCTCCCTGGTCCCTACTGAGAAGCAAGATCGAAGATGGCGCGAGTCATCAAAGGCCATTGGACAACAACAACAACTATAAAAGCGGAAATTTGATACAGAAATCAATTTCTCCTTTTGAAGAAATACCAAAGGAATTATAAAACTAAAAAATTGTATACTGTTACAGAGTATTCGTATTTTTGTACTTCCTGGTATATATTTTGCCTGCGTACCCCGCGTCATACTACGAAAGAGATGAAATTTCAAAAACTGTGGGTCATAAATCGCAATAATGTGAGATCATTTATATCCTTGCCCGCGAGGTTAGTTTTTATACGGATATGACAGAAAGGACAGTTTTTGCCAATGATATACGTTTAATATAAAGGGTGAGGACGGTAAGGTGTGGGATATTCGCTTTCATAAAGAAGTGCTCCATCTAGTAGCATTCACCTTAGTTTGCTTCTATTAAGCTCATTAATTATTTTACACGTTACTCGCAACCATTCTACCAAACTTTACCATACTATTCAGCAGGTCAAAACTATCAAATAGCACAATATAGCACGTGTACTACATTGTATATACTATACTATATTGTATATTGTACTTACTATATTATATCCTTGTTTAGATTAGAAGTTGTCTGTATGTGTTTTGTCTTTTTTATTTTGTATTTAACAATATCATCTTTTGAACGGTTTAAGCAAGGCCGTAACGAAGAAAACTTTTCGGGGGGGAATGGGGCAGGACCGGGGATTTGAATCTGAACCCTTTTAACACGTTCACTGCTAAGGACGCACATGTGAGCTTGACACTGAATAGTATGAGAAGCGGCCGACGCACAGTGCATTGCACGCCAAGAACGTATTGAGAGAATTTTCAATACACAATGCATTGCGTGCTTCGCATGCCCACCTCCGTATCGGGAGTATTTTCAATACACAATGCATTGTATGCTTCGCACGACAAACCCCGTATCGGGAGTATTTTCAATACAAAATGCATTGCGTGCTTCGCACGCCCACCCCCGTATTGGGAGTATTTGTAATACAATATGCATCGCGTGATTTGTTAGAGTAAAGTATTTTTGTTGAACCTTCATAGTTATCTTATTTAATAGATCAGATCAAGCTCACAAGAGAGTAAGGCTGTAACCTACTGCATCCGTGTGTATTGTACGTTGTAGTTTAATCAAGTAAATCTAAGTATCAGTATTCATGCAAAATACACTACGATGCAAAATATGTTGGTGGATCCTCTTTTGTGTTGTCTATTTTATAATTTAATTTGCACTTTTTAAACCTAGTATTGATTTTTACTACTAAATTTGAGTGTGCTGTAACTTTACAAAATCAAATTTTATCAATACCCCCCCCTTCTTAAAAGTTGTAGAGCATCAATCCTTGAGTTAAAAAAGCATCGATTTTTCTAAAGTGGGCAAATTTTGAAATTTTGTCAACTCATTAAGCAAAATTGGGAAAAACCTTAAATCGGGTTTTCGCTCTTTTTCGATGTCCATGAGTCCGAGAATTAATTCGGACTTCGTTCTGAATCTTAGCTATGTCATCTGAATGCATCTGGAAATTGTTTTTAACACGTTCGCTAGCACCAACTGTAACATTGTTTAGTACGCAAGACTAGCGTCGCATATATGAGACGTCCGGTTTCTGTCTACAGGCTGATGCCGCAAATGTGCAACGCCTGTTCTAATTGAAATAGACTGACTTCGCATATTTGTGGCGTATTATATTATATTGTAATTGAGTATTAAAAAAAATATTTAGTAAAAAAAGTAGTAATTTTTATATAAAAACGGGTTTTTTATGTACATTTTTAAGCTAAAAACAAGATGTATTTCGAACACTTTTTCGAGACTTCGGCTCGTTTTTTGTTTTAATAACTGTCAAAATCGGGTTTCCCTTACCCTAAATATTATAAAACGATACGCCTCACTGTATTTCTAAAATTTTGACCCAAAAACGTTATCCCGACGCCCTACGACTCTTTAACTGTGAAAATCGGGGTTTCCCCTATCCAAAAATACATAAAACAATACCCCACACTGTATTTTCAAAATATTGAATCCAAATTTCCTACTAAGATAGGACTTTCCTAATCTACAATTACGATCTTGCAAGTCGTTTATCGGGAAAACATAATAATTAACAAAATATTAGGGCGTAGTGAAAATATCGATTTTCTCTCGCATTTTAAAGCCTGGGCAATGGTTTATGTTTTCAGATTGAAAATGCCAAATCAACTATTAAACGATTAAGTAATAGAAACCACGAGTGTGCAAATAATCCCGTGTTTTTAATAATCCCAGGAAACAACCCCTTGTCAAGTTGACAGTGTTGGTGTAAGTTTATGTGTTGGAGGGTGAATATATTAAAAGTTGAGGTTACGTTTAGAACACTGGAGTTTACACTCGTAACAAAGCACCACGGATTATCTTTATGGATGCTTTAAGTTCAAATAGCGTGTAAACGTAAAATTGGTTTATTTTGTCAATGTACGAAAATTGTTATTAGCGAATTTCCATAGAAAAATTAGTTATTGCAGTGGCCCTTATGGTAAGACCCAAGGTCGGGAGTAGCAAATGAGCACCGATCATGGTCCCCAAAACATGTACATATTATGTGTTCGCACTCTAGCTGCCGCATTTTAAATCCGATTCGGTTCAAATTTGGTACACATGTTGGTTGTCTACGTCGCACGGACGAGTTCGTTAGCCAAAAAAATCAAAAAATCGGAAGCACGTTTTTTGATCGGAAGTAACCAATTTTTGAGATTTTTCTTACGAGAATGAATTTTTTTGGAGTTTTATCTACAACTAACTGTAAATGTAGGATGTTATTCTGCACATTTTGTTTTTTTACGCGACCTTATAGCTCGCTTGGTTATCCCAAAATCGATCAAAACGTAAAATCCCATAGAAGTACCCGGTTCAAAGCCATGCGGTGGATTCTACAGTGGCGTGCGAAGCACGCAATGAATTTGTATTGATGAAACGCCTAATACGGGGGTTGGCGCGTGAAGCACGTAATGCTTTATGTATTGAAGATACTCCCTTATGCGGAATGGCGTGCGAAGCATTTTGCAGCTATTCAGCACCGTCGTGAATTGACCTATTTCCCAAATTGTTGGTTGAAACCGTAAAACATAGGCCTATAAACTTAATTTTTTAAATTTGCTCAACTCACGTCAGCGGTTCAGCTGCGTGGTCGAATTATTTGTTTTCTTTTAACTTCTTAACACTATTTACAACCAAGTTCTACTAACGACCTTTTTTATTGTTCAATCTTTACGAGCGTTTCCAACGTATTCTGTCAGCGTTAATTGAACGCAACGGATGCCGCTTAGCAACGCTTGCCAAACTGTACGAGCGTTTTCAACGCTGCGCCGTCAACGCCGTGCTGTCAGCGGCAGTCAGTCTTGTTTTCTGTTTCCAACACAACTAGACGTAATGCCAAATTTGGCTAAACCATAAGATCGTTCTCAACGTCGTGTTGTCAGCGTTTGCCATCCGTTTGGCGTTTCCAACGCAATTGGACAACGTCTCTTAGCAACTCTGGCTAAACTGTACGAACCAACAAGACACTACCTACACAGCGCTAGTTTGGATTCGTAGAGTGTTTTATTTTATTGAGAAAGCTTTCGATGTAGAAAATTATATTTATTAAATAGAGTCTATCAACAATTTATAATGGTAACTCGATATATGATTGTATTTTATTGGCCAACCCGAATATAAACATTGGAGTTATGTCGTTCGAAACTTTTGCTGTTAGATGATTTCACTGCTAGTGAATTTCATATTAGGTCTAAAACTAACATACATAAACGTGCCATTCAGTTTGTAAGTGGGCCGTAAACAATTATGGCTGATTTCAAACATAGGCCAGTGCTTTATTGAACAGATTATTGAGTACTCTGACATTTTCACAGAAATAAAGATTGATTAGGTCAGAGGCACTTGAATCGTGGTGGGTGTACTGGCGATCTGGAGTTGTCGCAGTCGCAGTACGGCCAGTTTTTGCGTGAATGACATGTATTTTTTTTATACAATAGAGACAATATCTTAACAATAACTTTATAAGTAAATAATGAGCTGGACTTGTGAGAACAATATAGATGAAATAAAACAACAACACAAAATCTCACAACAAATGCGTTTAATAAATCAAACGCGTTTCAACGACAAAGTCGCCATCCTCAGTGATAAAGCCACAAAAGCCAAACTACAACTAAACTCAACTACTTATACTCAAATAACTTTTGCTTATTGAATTGTGCAGTCAAACGTTCAGAATACCAATCATATTGCGTTCTTGAATCAAAAGTAATGTCAACTCTTGTCTGCCACATTTTCCCTTCTGCCTATTCTACTCACTTAAGTTGAACTTGCAATTAACTTGTATGCAAAGGCTTTGTGTTACTAAACTGTGGCTCTGAAATGTAATGACGTGTATTGTAATCTATATCTAATACATAGTATCATTAAGTCAGAACCCTTTTTTGCTTTCTCACTATAGTAGTATAGAGAAAGTATTGTGATCGCAAAAAAAACCGATGTTGAGATTTTGTGGAAATATCCATTTTGGTACCCCCTGAGTCCTAAAAAGTGGGTTTTACATAATGTATGTCCGTCTGTATGTCTGTATGTTTACAAAGATAGTGAGAAAACTAGTCCATCGATTTCGAACAAATTTGCACCAAACATGTCAATTAGGCCTGTATAGATGCACAAAAAAAACCTCCGTTTGGCCAAAACACCCCCAAAAAATCAGTTATTATTTTATCTTTTAAAACCGCACTAACGATTTTGATAAAATTTGCCTTACTTGTAGCCCTTAAGAGCCTGCTGTAGTGGCGGTCATCTTGGATTTTTATCCCATAAGAGCAATGTTAAATTTCAAACCATTTATTACGTTTATTTTTTATCATACAATTGTTTGCAAGGTCTCATTTTAAGCACAGTCACAATACGCATCAGTTTTGCATTTTAGATTAAAAAACAATGCTTTTCTTTTGTTATGTAACTGACATTTTGTAAGTACAAAGTTTTCATTTTTTTCCTAACACAATAAAAAATTTATAATGAAAGGTAATTTGCAAGCCGGATCCTAAATTTTATAAAGAATATTCAGTTTTTTTTTCAGCACTCAATTACAAAAGATGGATTTATAAAATGGTTTGAAATGAGGCAATGCCAAAGCGCTCAGCTGCAAGAAATTGCACTGTTTAGGTACGGTTATAGAGAGAAGGGCTTGCGTTTCCGGTTGCTTTCTCGTTTACTGGAGCAGACCCTTGATGTACCCTACCATATGCAAAAAACCGCATCTTTCTAAAAATTCTCCTTTACAGTAATTATAATAATATCTGATTTTTGGGTTTTTTTTTGCCAAAAAGTTGGTTGTTTTTCTAAATTTGTCAAAACCTATTTCGTGCGTCTATATATTATTAATTGACATGTTTGGTACAAATTTGTTCGAAATCGATTGAAATCCTCTTTAGCTAATAATAATAATGTTTATTACTTACTCTCCTCCTTTAATGTAGTTTCTCATCTCCTACTGTATTACAATTATGAAGTCACATTTGGGGTTACACACGGGAGTTGGCGTGCGAAGCACGATATGCATTGTGTATTGAAAATACTTCCAATATGCGGGTTGGCGTGCGAAGCAGGCAATTCATTTTGTATTGAAAATACTACCTTACGGGGGTTTTCGTGCAAGGCAATGTGCGTCGGCCGCTTCTTATAGAGTTGAGTGTCAAGTTCACATGTGCGACTTAGCATTGAACGTGTTAATAATTTAAATATGTTTGTGAGAAAGTATGTGCCAGTTTCTGGTACCGTTTGTTATCTGTATTTTTACCGCCACATTTTTTCCATTTCTATTTAGATCTTTAATAACGTTTATCCGATTTTCGCCCAGTTAAGCTTCACTGTTACCATATTTCGTTTCCTTTAGACAAGTCTGAAAAGCTTAAGACAGAACAGGAATCACAAGAAATAAAACTGAACTCTTTAAATCAAAATGGCGATTGAAGGAATAGTTTGAAGTTTTTTTCTTGAATTTTATACACCAGTTAAAACAAAATGTACTTTAATTTGAGAAGTATTTTTATCTAGAACCTAAAATTGTAGTAGGTGCAGTCATGGGCGCCCATATGATATTTTCTATGGGGGGCTAGACCGACACGTTCACTGCTAAGGACTCACATGTGAGCTTGACACTGAACACTATGAGAAGCGGCCGACGCACAGTGCATTGCACGCCAACCCTCGTATTGGGATTATTTTCAATACAAAATGCATTACGTGCTTCGCACTCCAATTACCGTATTGGGAGTACTTTCAATACAGTGCATTGCAGGTCATGCTTGAACTCTTGTAAAAAAATAAAATAAGTATATTATGTCAAAATCAAACGGCACACAACTTTTAAAACATATCATGTTAGTGCTAATCTCTTTAAAAAAAAATACCTGACTATAATTAATAATATACATATTTTCCTTTACCTATTTCCCCCCTCTGCCCGTAGGTATGGGTGCCCATGGATACAATATTATCACTTTAAAAAAAATTCCATTTAGTTTCTCTATATACTATCGCTTGGGCAAGAAACTACCATCCACGTCATATCCGTGCAAAAACCTACCTCTTGGGAACGGATATAAATGACCCCGTATTAGGACGATTTATGTCCTACAGTTTTTCGAAGTTTCATCTCTGGCGTGTGACGTGGTATAAAGCGGGGAAAGATATGATCACAGATAGGACAAATTTGATTAATGTTGCATGAGAGGACAGAGATTTCATGATAGTTGACTAAATGAATCTTATAATATCTTCAGAATTATATGCGGTGAATTTATTTGATTTTTTCATTAAAATTTTATTTTAATTTAACGATATTGAATTTCAATAAAGGACATGTGAAGACTGTCGCCAAGTTTGTTAAATTGATAAGGTTAGGGTTTTTGTGACTTTTACGTTGGGTTCGGTTAGATTAGGTTAAGTTTAGGTGAGGTTTGTTCTTTACTCTGTCCGCCATAGTGAATCTAATTCCCATAAGAGCAAAGCTACAGAATAAGTCATTTTCCCGTTAATTCAGGGAATAAATTGAAACATTTGGTTTCATTTTAAAGTACTGTCATATGCTGATGTTGATTGTTGAATACATTTTCAAAACCCGTTTTATGGTTTTCATAAACGTATGATATAAATAGTAAAAAATAGTTAACTTTATTAATTTTTTACTCAGTTTCAAAAAGAGATATTGCAAAAAACCTTAGCAATCAATACCCACAATGTATTTTACTTTAAGAAAATAAATAATACAGCTTTCGTTTTTTGACGAAAATAACAAAAAAATATGATTAAAAGTGAACGTATGATTAGGTCATTTTAACATTGAAATTGGTAGCCAACTTCGCCGTTTACTTTAGGGACCCGAGCCTTACGTTAAATGAAAGTGTGTTAGGCTTTACTAGGTTTGTTTTTTTAGATTTAATATTGTTATAGGTAGTCTCGGTTAGGTTAGATTTGTTCTTTCAGATTAGATAACTTTATAGGTTGAGATCGTTTGCAATAAACTAAAATGGTTCAAAAGTAATTTGAATTTTGAAAATCTTAAGATTATAACATTATCCACTTCAAATAGACCCTATAGCAAATCGAAGATAAAAACTATTATGCAATCTAAATTTTAAATCGCCCCATTCGTTAAGCTTCCTGTCAAACTAAACAAGATAAATTACTCTCTTAAGAGTTAGGTTACATTCATACATTGCAGCGAAACAACTTACTGTTTCAGTAGTCCACTGTTATCTAACACATAAGCACACGAGTTAGTTGAATACCAGAAACGGAGTGAACAAATGTCGAGTCGACTCTTTTTCCAAATCAACTCACTCCTCTTTTCGCACAGCCAGTGAGTCGCTCGAAAGTAACGACTCACTCGCTCAAGGCAGATCACTACTACTGCCTGGTTATGGGGCCAAAATGACCTCATTTCAAGCGACACTACTCTCCTGACCAATAGACGGGCTATGAAAAGAGTAAACGTTATAGTATTACTAGGGGAGAACCTGGCGTGCTCCGCACGCCAACCCCCGACGGAACCTTCTGGAAACACAAGCTGTAGGATTAATAATAACCTCAAAACTACGATGGTAAATAATGTTAAATGTTCAAATCAAACTATTTGGTATATTTTATAGCAGCAGTTATAATTCAGTTTAAAAGAACCAGTAAGGCTCAGGTGTACATTTAATAAAAAACCTAACCAAAAAGTTACCCACCATCAATTACCGTATATTATCAATAAATAGGCCAACTATATGTCTTATTTATTTTTAATTAGGATGTAACATAGTTTTTTCTTATTTTTAAATTCCTTAACGCAAGTTTTTATTGGTTTGTGTGTGTTGAAACATGTGTTGGTTCAGTATATAGGCCTAACTTAAATATTATTTTGTACTAAAAGCTGGACATCCGAATCAACTGTTTTATCTGTTATTTTATTCAATTGGTTGCTTTGGTAATTAATGTAAATACATTCAAAAAGTTGTTTCATCAGTCTAGGTCTAAAATAAAATTATAGTTTGTGCACATCTTTGAATGATATAAGTTTCATCTTTTAATTGTGTTTTTTTTATTTTTTCATAATGTTGCTTATTTATTGGTTGATACGCTATGTGTTTAGTGTGTTTAACGTCCAACTTAATCCTGTGAATTTCTTCGTTGAAAGATATACTGGCCACTAATGATTTTCTCTAAGCCAAGCTGATTCCTTTTGCTACAATTGTCTGTTCTTAGATGCACAATCGCGTGTTTTAATAATCAGCTGGTTAGGGAAACTTAAAATGATGATAAAATACGTTTTAAATAGGTATATTATTACATTCTAAATGAAATTATTTAAAAAATGTAAGTAAATTGTGCAAATGTAGAATGATTGATCTTTCATTTAAAACGAACCGCGTGTAAAACGGTTCAGTGGAAACATCAAGTGAACTCTTCAAAGAAGTGCAAAGATGACGTTTTATCCCATGTTAAATTAAACTTGTAATCTTGTTTTTAAAATATTTACTGACCAAATACCAAAATCTAAGGTAAAATGTGAAAATATAGGGGGGGGGGGAAATATGTGCCCTTTCATTTGACACTACCCGCGTGTAAATCGGTCCGGTGGAAGTCTCACACGTTCTTCCGGAAGATTAAAAATTTTGTGTTTTAACATATAGGATTTTAAATAATTTTAGAAATATTTTAAAGTTACAATAACTGTTATTTTGCACCCTTCATGCAAATTAAACCGATACTACGTTTAAAAATGAGGTGAAACATAAAGACCCATTGAAGGTAATCCGGCACGCTTTCTTACGTGTGTAAGCTTCACTGTTCCAAACATAACCTCAATGTTTAATATTATTCACCCACAACACAAACTCACCCCTACCCCGTCAACTTGACAACGGTTTGTTTCCAGAGATTATTAAATACAAGAGGTTAATTACAGACTAGTGGTATTTACTACTTAATCCTTTAATAGTATGTTTTTTAATATTCGTTGAAGACTGTCGAATAAATTATACAC
>JAGFPH010009448.1:26588-46967 GCA_018207615.1 Philaenus spumarius | reverse complement strand
AAAGGAGTGTTATAGAAAACAGGGTTTGCAAGAAGAGAATCTGTAGCCGGAAAAAATATAAAATAAGTGTAGGCTCTACTTCTTATGACGTGTGTAAAAACTTTTTCTTATCTTTATTGCAAATTTCTGTGAAGCGCGTGCGCATGATACAGCAAAAGTTAAATGCAGGAGAAATTATTGTGAAGGATATGAGAGGCAAACACAGCAACAGACCACATAAAATTAAGAGAATGGTTTGGGAAATGATTGAAGAACACTGGACCTCCATTCCATCATCGCAAAGCCACTATTCTTTAAATAAAACAAAAAACTGTACTATGATAATCCAGACCTAAATGTAAAAAAACTATACGAGCTCTTTGTGGAATATTTTAAAGAAAAAACTGGAGAGGATTTGCAAATGAAGTATGGGACTTACCATAGGTATTTTAGAACTAATTCAAAATACGCTTTTAGGCAAACGAGAAGTGATGTTTGTGACCTTTGTTCCAAATGTAAAATTTTACTCACCCAAAATTCCAATGATGCATGTAAGGCGAAATATGATCTACATCTGAAAAGTACAAGGAGATTAAAGGAAACTATATAAATCAATGTAAAACAGATCAATCCTTATTGGTCTTGGAATTCGATTTTGCGCAGAACCGGCCTCTTCCAAAACTTGTAGTTAATTCTCAGTTTTATAAGAGACTACTTTGGTTTTTATCTTTAACATTCATACCCATAATGACAACACAAGTGCTTTTTACTGGTACTTAGAGAGTGAGGGTGACAAAAACTGTGTCAGTGTTTGCTCAATGTTGTATGATTACATCAGTAAAAAGATTAATCCGTCAAAAAATATCATTCTATTCTCTGATGCTACGGGAGCCCAAAATAAAAGTGTTAAGGTTACAAAATTTTTGGCTTGGTTGTCAAATATGTTAGGTGTTACTATAGAATACACATACCCGGTACGAGGACACTCGTTCTGTGTATGTGACAGAAACTTTGGAGTGTATTCATTAAAATGAAGAAAAAGGAAATAATACAAACAGGTGAAGAATATGTAAAAATACTCGAAGAGTGTCGCCAACATCCATGTGCATTCGAAGTAATACATGCAAGAGATATTTTTAAAAAACTTGAGCAAAATGTTGGAGCCTTTCATGTTCAAAAAACCGACTACTAAAAGGGCAGAATGGAAGATTCAGCAGTACTGTGTATTAACGTACTTAAACGGTAATGTGATTGCTCGTCTTTCGTATGCGTTGGGAGCTTCGATACCTTTTCGTGTCCTTAAAAAATCCGCTGAGCTCTTTTGTACTGAAATGGATGGACAATGTAGTGAAATAGTAGTAAATGACAAACAAATGGAGGACATAGAAGATTTAATGCCATTTTTTGACGCAGCTGGTAAAGCTTGGTTTGAAAGAAATGTAATGTAGATTTCATTGAAATTTCGTTTTGAAGGGTTAGTCCCAGCTGAATGATTTAGCTTTTCTCTTTAATATTTTAAAGTTTTTTTACCATTTTTTTATATTATATGATATTTTAGACTGAATTTGACTTAAATAAAAGTGTTTACTGTACTTTTGTAAGTGTTTTATTATTTCTAACCCCGTTCAAAGCAAAAAGGGCACTTTTACTTCTTTGGATTTTTATTTTTATTAATATAAGTATACAAGAAAAAAAGGTAAAACTTACATATAATAATATTAGAATAGTTAACCAAGGTTTATTAGGGGGTTTTAATAGCACAAGATAGTAAAAACTATGTTTTCAAGTAAAGTAAAAGTTTCAAACTCATTTTTCTCAAAACTACTGTTTTGTAAAAGTGCCCTTATTCCACCCAGCTCCTCAATTGTTTTAACAAGAAAAAACCAAAAGTATCAATAGACGTGAGTACTCACATAAAATATAATATAATTATATAATTGATCCGTGGCTAATATGATTGATTAAAAGAAAGAAGAAAAAAAAAGTAGAATAAACATTTTTCATATGGCATTGAAGAAACTACTTTGTGAGGAATAGATACTCAGTTACGTGTATGACCTCTATTGTTGTAATATGAAGCTAATTTTATATTTAAGTGAGTAATAATAAGTTACAGTAAAATAAATCAATGTAATTTTTTTTTAATTTTAAAAATGTAAAATTTGTCTAAACTTACTTCAGTTAGACAAAAATCAATCTTCTTTACAAAACTTAAAACGCACAAATATAATTATTATTATTATAATTATCCGTTACATATTGAATTATTCTTAGAATTCTATGTAGAGTACATACACTAATACCTTACTCAAAATCATTAGTCACTAAATAAATAATGCTTACATTATAATGGTCACTATTTGTAGCATACTTATTATAATATAATATTGTTATAATATATTAATATTATAATGATTATAATAACGTATTATTATATACTATGTATCGTTTATTCCCTCTCCACGCATTTACTTGTCTATATATTATATACTATGTATCGCCTATACCCTCTTCACGCTCTGACTTGTGTCTACGCAAAAAGTTTGCGTGACGCGAGATTTCAGAAACATAGTCAAGCGAAAGTGCCCAACGGGCCAGTAGAAGTTATCACTTCAAAAAGTTTACTAAACATAATTTTAATTGGTAAGTATAAGAAAGTGAAAACTGATCATTTATAGCTTATGTATTATACAGGATGTATGATTAACCCTGCAACTGTCAGACTACTCAATTTGAGTGGTCGTGGGGGCGTGGCACATGAAAACGATTAATTTTGAAAACTCTACTTGTAATGAATATTTCACCCACTAAAAATTATTCAATCGCAATAAATCAAAAACAGTTGGAAAGGTAATGATCTTTGTATCTACAAGTTTTTTCTAAAATTTAAATACGTAATTATCGTTGCAGTTTATTAGTTTTCTTCAACAAACTCGACGCCCGTCAATTCACTGGATTTCGTCACAAAAAAACGACGAAGTAACGATTTCTTCCTCTCTTTCTAAAACCCGCCCAGTACTTCTTCGAAAGTAAACCTAGATATCGTTGGATTCTTCACAATTTCCCCTTTCTAATACTGCCATACAATCAAAAATCCGACAAATAGTTTTAAAGTTGTGGGGCGTTTTGTAGACCCTTGCAATTGGTCAGTTTTCCAACCAATAAACTGCGTTATATATTACACGTAATATCTGTGTGACCACAATAGTTTTTTAGAGATATTTTGGTATCTTTGTAAACATAATGCTTCAAGCTAACTTTCCCTGTAAACCAAATATGCTATATTTAAACAGTTTATTGTGTAGGACCGTAGGATAGTGACTGCTAATAACGGTCTCATCTAAGGAGTTTATTGACAAAGGAGTGTATAACATAGGGTAGACATTCTGTATAGCTTGAACGGGCGAGAGATTTCTAAATTTTTTCTCTCTTTTGTTATTCAAATAAATCTAATTCAAACACTTTTAGAAAAAGATAACTTACAAGTATACAGTTCAATTCTTTGATTTATTCTCTACAATATTTTATAATAATATTTTATTTTTGGGTAAAGCAAATATTCCTAAATTATGTTTGAAATTAGGCCTAGATTTGATAGCAGTCGTAGATGGAAAATAAAACTGGTGTTTTCAAAATAAGAAATTTGAAATTAATAAATGTTTTTATGCAGTTCTATTTAGAACTAAATTATGAAACTTTTTTACGCTTACGAAAAAATTATAACAAAATTTTACTACTTGTTTATGCCTAAAGTTGAACATTTTCCTTTCGTAACTGAACATTTTTTGTTTCTTGAGCTAATAACTTTTACAATTTTAGATCAATAAATTGTTTAGTTGCATATATGAATTCTTTGAACCTGTCTCTACAAAAAAAGTATAGAACAATTTTGGATTGGTATACAATAATTACTATATTTGGCGAATTTTTGAAAATATGCTTGCACACGCGCCTGAATGATTTGGCGTTGCAAAAGATTAACATGGACAGTTGTAGGGTTAAACTGCTTTGTAGACTTGTTATTGTGGTAAATATAAGACAAACAGATTCAATAATCATAGGTGTGAACATGCTTCGTTTAATTCCATCCGTTATTTTGTTTTTAAAAAAACCAAATATCTTTGGAATTAATTGTAATATCAAGGTAAAATTTGGTATACTTATTTGTTATGTAATCATTTACCTGAATAAACAATATCAGAGCTTTTCTTGCACATGTTCAATTTGCAGCCTTACAGAATATTAGATACATTTAACACTAAACATTTTAAAAGTCCGCCATTTTAAAAATATACAAGATACTGTTTTTGTTTTTTTTTTTGTAAATAGATCTTTAGTCTCCCCGAACACATGGATGAGGTAAAATATACGAACTCGCGATAAGCACTTAAAGTGAGACGTTTTGCGGTTTGATTTCGTCGATAATTTCTTCTTGTTCATTGGTTTACACACTGCAACGATCTACCACCCCCCGCTCAACTATAACTGTTACAATTTAACTAATTAGCGTTTTAAATTAATTAAATTGATTACCTTAAGTGATAATTCCTATTTGGGTCCTGGCTAGCTCTACCAGTCAAGTCAAGAGAATAGCTCGTCTTTGCAAGGGTATTTATCTTTAGTTACTAGCCTTGAGATAAAACCCTTAATTATATTTTGCTAAGGAATATTTGTAATATATTAATTTTTTTAGAGACTAAACTCAGCCCGGGAATCGTGCCTTTCGGAGAACAGTACTCTTCGTTATACCCAGCCAATCCTTCCTTAATATTAACACTTCTTAAAATTAAATTTGGTGTTGGTAATTTACTCTGAATAAAAGATTTTTTGTTTGGAAAATAAAACATAAACTTTACTTTTTCTTAACTTATACTATCTACAGAACTTAAAATCGAATACTTTATCCTTAGAATACTAAAAAATTCCTTAGCTAGTTTTTGTGAAATTATTGATATACAATTTAACTTCAAAATCAATAAAAAGTAACCTTTTTTGTGAAAGTTAGATAACATATATTTAAATTTATTTTTTATAACTTTACTCCCCAAAACTGATATATAAAAAATTTAAAAGTGAAGACCTACTCGTCAATGCTGTAAAATATGAAAAATTATAAAGATGTCTCCGACACTACCTTATTTCGAATACGGCGTATTCCTTATTGGAGATCCTGAGTCCGGGATTTGTGCGATGTTCTGGAAGTCCCGATCTTAACGCTGTTCTGGAAGTCCTGGATCTTGTCCCACGATGTAACCTTTCCGTGAATTCGTCTGGATTCCTCCTGTGAGTTCGGATACCACGTGATAACAGACCTCGCCGCTGTTACCCTGGATCTTCCCTTGAAGTTCTCGGCGATCGTATTTTCGACGAAATATAGCGTCTATTTTACTACGCTATAAACTAGAATAATTGTTTTTCTGTTTTATGCTTTACTAAATATTTAGATTTACGAAGTATTAAAATCTTTGCATTTATTATACTCTGCCTTGATACATTGATCTAACGAGAAGCGTAGAGACTTTCCCGGATTTTCGATTAAGACTGCCGAAGTGACCCGCGTCTTTCGGTCAGCTTCTGCAAAAGCCTATACTAGCCTACCAACCTTTCTATTCAATTTCCCTTTTGTTTTTGGTGTGGCGCTCGGGCTGTAATTAATGTAGAATTGTTTCCTGATTTTTCTCATAATCCTGGTTGTTTTCTCTACCCGAATATATGTAAAAGTTATCTTATTGGTATTGTTTTTAAAATGAATTGATTTGGTACAATGGCAATTATATTGGCTAGACTGTAGAATGGGCGTGCCTTTACCTTTGGTCGGCCGACAATTCTCTTCACGAAAAATTATCAACTGTTTCTTTTGGTTTGCGAGTTTTGTGACCATTTATTCCCAAATTCCTGTAACTCGGCTTCCCGTGATCGGATTGGGTTCTGAATGGTGTCATTTTGTTCAGCTTGGTTTACTGGCTACGCACAAACTCGATTTGTAGTTGTACGACGTCGCGTTCCTGTTCCACACATTTTTCGCGATCGCTTTTGTCTTGACTCGCAGCTTTTCCAAATTATAAAGTTTTTTATATTTTTTATGGTCATACTGTATTGTTTAAGTCTTTCCACTAAACTAGTCTTTTGCCGTTTTTGAATTGGTTAATTATTGGTTGAGTTATTGTCCTTTTTGTACTATCCCTTTTTGTCTAATTATGTTAACCCCCCCTTTTACCTTAAATTAATCCTTTTTTCTATCTTTCACAGTTTTTGACATTTTATACTAATTATTATCTCTATTTTTTATCTTAACTTTTTTTTTACTAACCCTTTACTTATAGGTGAAAATAAGCATTTTACTTTTTTACATAAAACCGTTAATAACTCTTAACTTTTTCCTTTGATATTATTTGAACATGACTACTTTTGTTAAAATCTTTATTTACTTTAATTACCTTATTACTTTTTACTCAAACTGTACTTTAAACGACTTTAATTTAATTTTACTTTTCTAATTACTTTTTATTTAACTATTTTTATATTAACCATTTCATTTTAACAAAATTTTTTTTGGTAATTTGTCTATTATTCTAATGGTCTCTCAATACCCTTATAAAGATTTTGAATTTTTTTCAAAACTATGACTTTTAACTTTTTTCCTCTTTTTTGTTTTGCTAATAACTTTTTATTCATTTATTTAATTCCAAATTGTCATTAGAATTTTTTTATTGCTATGATTATTTTTCATACTTTAATACTTTAAAAACAAATTTTTTTGTAAAATAATTTTCCCATTGTTCTCTAGCCAGCTGGTTTCATTTGGCTGCTGAGTTTCAATCAACTTTGAACATGAAAAGTTAGCCTAACTTGCTCTGTATAATTGTGTCTGAAGGACTTAGTAGATTTTACAAATAAAATGAAAAAATATTTCATTGAGCGGATATTCCTATTGCTTAACCCGTCTCAACACGTACCAGACGTTAAACGTAACAGTTGTTCGTAAAAGAATAAGAAACTGACGAAATAAAATAAATATGCTGTAGTATATTCAAAGGCTTAAACTCAATAGCTGAATGGATTTAGTCACGTCACTGCACCGTTGAAATGTACATTGTGCTTCCTCAATTTCTAACTTGGGTGGTACGGTAATGAAAGCATTAATTAAAGAAAACTCTGTTGGTTCAATATAGGCCTAACTTAAAATTATTTTATTTTAAAAATTATTTGACTTTAGACAATTATGTTTATGTAATTTTTATTTTTTAGATTTCAATTTAAAATGGGAAAATATAAAAAAATGATAAAATTTTGGATTAAACCAATATAACCAACGATTTATTTTCATGCCTGTTTTCTGCTTTCTTTCTTTTTTTAAAGTAACATTTCCTGGTCTATAAGGTCGAAAGCTTTAGTGAAATCGATTACTAAACTAGAACATTTCAGTTTTAAAGTTAATGTTTTAAAATATAATGGCCTTCCAAGGTAAACATCTCCGCGACGGTACTCGACGGCCGGACGGACAGAGCTCTTCCTCTGTAGGCTAGGTTCAACCAATGAATACTTAAATGTTAAGAAGCGCACGTCTTATGGACTCAATTCTAACAGATTTTACAAACTTGGCGCCCTAAAGATATGTAGTTGGACGCGACTCCGAGAGGAAGCGCTGGCAAACCATTTAGCGTGCGGTGGAGAGCGAAAGAGTGTTTCTCCCCTCTCCCTCTCACTCGGTCTACGATTGGCTAGTCGGACTAAAGAAACGAATTTATGTTTTCAAGAGAGATTTTCAAACTTATCTTTGTTGTACATAGAGAAGAAAATACTCAGAGAACATATTGGAACTAACGATATTGAAGAAAAGTTCGCTATGAAGTACAGAAAGTTACAGTTGATATAGAAATTTTTATACTTTGACTATTTATTAATATTTCAAAGGAAGTTCATAATAAAAGTAAATATTTAAATTCAAAATGCATCCCTTTTGCTAAATACAATAAGCATTGGTTCTTGAGTTTTCATTTTTTGTCTTCTCTTTCCACCTTTAAATTTAAGAGTAATCCTATACAGTATTGTTAAACTATGTATGTTTTTTATTTTAAGACAGGTGCAATTACTTAATCAATGTAGGAGATTTTTTTTGTAATCGAAAAAAGGTACTGCGTGCTTTAACGTAAAAAAAACAAATATCTATTACTATAAATTTTTCTCAGATTCTTCTTATTTATTAGTGACAATAATGTATAATATTAGAGTTACAAAGATTGGTAGTTTAATATGTTTTTTAATGTTAATTTATTTATGAAGTGATGTAGTAATTTGATAAGTAATTACAATTTTATTCTAACTTTATCACTTGACTGATATATATTTCATTTGCTTTGAATATTTACATTTTTGTATTCTCTTTTCCTATTTATTGTGGCTGTGTAAGCAAAATTTTTAAAGGTAATTTATTTACCAAATGTTAGTATTTTATTCTTAAAATGATTTTCATGATAATTATTTTTCAAACAATATGTAAGCAATACTTGAGATAATTTTTAAGGTAAAAGAAACATCATCGATAATTTGTACAAACTGTGATTTAGACGAGACGGGTTTATTTATAAGTCCACGAAAGAAAGAAATGTAAGGCGTTTTCTTTATTATTATATTAAGATTGGTTGAACGATGGTCGTATGATTTTGTGCGAGGTCAAGAGCGAGAGAGCGCGAGATACAATGTTTTCTTCCCCTATTTTTCTGGTATGTAATGACCATACAGAGCGAGAGCGACTGAATATGAAAGAAAGAGACGGAAAATGAAGAAGAGCTATTTTCAGTCAAATGAGAAATTTTGAGACGGCAGGCAATGAATATTTAGGCGTTTAATATTAATTGCTGTTTATTCCGTTGAAGTTGTAGGTGGTGTGTATTGGAGCATTTTGTTAGTTATTGTTTATGATGAGTACTAAAAAAAAGTGGAGGGAAAAAGTGTTCTTACATTAATTGTCAGAATTCATCAACCAATGCAGATGTACCTTTTTTCTATTTTCCAGTGAGCGATAAAGAAAGGTAAGAGATAGTGGTTAGATCTAAATAGTTAATTTTTGTTAAAGTGACTGCAAATAACGTATAAACAAATAAAACATTGTTATGCTAATTACTAAGTGGTTCTAGTAATATAATAATTGAAGAGAAGTTTACAATTTGTACAACATTTGTACAGTCTAGTTCTATGATTTGTTCTCTACAATTTGGTACAAATAAATTTGATTTTTAATAAAGTATATAATATTCGTAATTCCATTTTCAAAATAGCCTGCTTTAGTAGCGTTTCTTGACGCAGGAACATAAAAACATGTCTTTCTGAAATGTTTTTGAAATTGATATTTATTTTTATGCACTCTATTTAGAACTAAATTACAAAACTTTTGTTTATCTCGAAATAAATTATAAACAATATTTTACAGTGTTATATAACTTTATTTACATAATTTTTGGTGAAATTTGTCAGACGTTTAGACAATTTATTTCATTCTAGAATTTCTGAGACCAAAATAAAAGGATACATAACATTTTAACGTATACAGTTCAATTCTATGTTTTATTCTCTACAATTTGGTATAATATAAATTAATTTTGAGGTAAAAAATATATCGGCCTACTCATTTTCAAAATAGGCCTGTTTTCTTGTCGCAGGAACATAAAAACATGTATTTTCTGAAAAAGAGTTTTGAATTTGATAATTATGTTTATACTTTTCTATTTATAACTAAATTTGTATATTTTGAAATATTACAAAAAAATCTTATCTGCTTTTTATATTGGAATAAAGTTGAATATTTTTCTTCCGTTAGGGCCTATTGAAATTTTTTTTATCTTGAGCCAATAACTTTTGTAATTTTACATCGATCAATTTTTTAGTTGCTAATATTAATTTTCTGAACCTTTTTCTATATAAAAAAAGCTGTTTAACACTTTTGAATTGGGTTAGAATTACTACTTTTTACGATTTTTTGAAAATATGCTTGCAAGTGGCCAAAACTCCAAAAAATTTAATACCACCGGTTAGAGGGAGTTTGTTCTACGTCAATCCACTGCAGAGATATTTAAAATGCTAAACACAGTACGTTGTTCAATCTTGCTTATTTCTGAACATATATTGATGAAATTTGGTAGTAACTTCATTAGTCCAGATTATATTGTTATTTGCTTAAACCTAAGTATTTTAAGCCCACATGGCAGCCAACCTACGTACTCATAGCACATGTAATTTTATGGCGAATAAATAACATTATACATCTCCCTTATTAAGGAACATACGTTGATAACACTTGGTGTAAGGCTTGTAATCATTAAATGCTTGTAATCAATTGATATTTTGATCAAAAATAAAACATTTTGTGAACCCAGTTGCAGCAATCCTATATAGTTTCTCATTTCTAATGTTATTATTATGAGAAATAATTCAAATACTATCTTGCTTATTTAAAAATATAATATTATGATAAAACTTGTTAAGTGGCTTCATCAATATTATACAAGCATTGGATATTTCCAATCCCAAATATACAAGCATTGGAAATTCTCCGAGTGCGCAGATTTGCTGCGACTGGGGTATTTTATTTTTAAAGTATTAATCTGATTTAATAAATCCTTATAACATGGACAGTTTTTGGTAAATTATATTTAAAGCATATGCGTAAAATACCTCAATGTACATATAAAAATACGAAGAGGTAGGTCATGCCAACAGTAATACACAAACAGTCAACACACAACAATAACTATACAAGTTCTAGGTGCAATAATAATTCTGGTTTTATTCAGGTTATATTCAGATATACTGATCACCTACCATTAGAAATATGTATTTTTTAGGTGCAACTTGTGGATTGTTAACTGTGGCCGAGATGATCTAACAGAATTAGAAGATAAGAAACTTAAACACAGAGTGGTGTGTGCAGTACATTTTAAAAATGAGGCCTTCTCAAACTCATCGAGAAAAAAATTGCTTCAAAACCATCCCAATGCCTTACCAATACCATATTTTGAGATACAATTAGTAAAGTCCCCCGACGCATTACCTGTAGGTAGTGAAATTAATCATAATTCTGTGTCTACTCCAAAAAATGACCAAGGGAATACAGAAAAAACTGTTATAAACCTGTTATAAACTTAAAGAATAGGCTACTTGTTTGTATATTTTAATATGTATTTCAAAAATCTAGTGATCGCTCAATGGTCGAAATTCGACCATAATTCATTACAATTTTTAATTTGAATGTTATTAAGGTTATATTGTCAAAGACTAGACTATACCTGTATAATCACAGATTTCGCCAAGGCTACAAAGTTATTTGCCATCTTTTTCAAATTATATAACATTTAAATAAAAAACAAATTCAAAAAATGAAGATTGAATACTTTAAAAAAAAAAAAATTATACAAATAAAAAACCAGGCGATTAAATAAAATGTTGTCCATTGAACTTGACATACATATTTTTATAATTTAATAAGTGATTCAAAACTTCTGGGAAAACGATTTTTTATACATTACGATGCATAAATTTAATGGTCTGCTCCAGTAAAAGAGAAAGCAATCGGCAACTCGCACGAGGATAGGCTTAACAATGTAGTTTTATGGAGCAGAGTGCTTTGACATTGACTCACTTCAAACAATTTTATAATTTTTTTTACCGTTTTATATAATTTTTATATTTGCGTGATGAGAAATAAACTAAAGATTCTGTATTAAATTTTGGATCCGGCTTGCGTATTTAAAAAAATGTCAATTGTATAACAAATCTAAGGTATTTAAAACAAACGTTTACATACATGGCTGATTGTAATTTAAAGATTATATTTTATTTATTTTTCAGAAATTGCAGTATAAACTAATTATATTTATAAACTGGACTGTCAATATGCGTGTAGCAATAAAACGAGAAACAAAACTATTAATTCATTATTTACAAAGTATTATAAACTCAATACAAATTTAATTGTCCATACACGAAATAGATATATTTACTGACAAAATATATTTGTAGCAATACAAAATATATTATTACTTAATTATTTACAAAGTTATATACGTAATTGCAAATTTAAACTTAAAAGAAAAATAGCCATATTTACAATATCAATTATAAAATAATTACAACAAATTGTGTTCCTGAAAATACCTATATAAGTTATATTTAGTTTCTAAACAAACAAAACGCGATTGTGTCTGGGATTGTATATAACGCAATAGCGAAAGTTTTTATTCCCTGTCCTTGTGTGAGTGGGGTAAACCCTTCGTTCAGCCAGCCGCACTCGGCAATAATCTAAATATAGTACAAATGAATTGCATTATCGTTATACCAATGAGAGGGGAGAAACACTATCTCGCGCTCTCTCGCTCTCCAACGCACGCTAAATGGTTTGCCAGCGCTTCCTCTCGGAGTCGCGCCCAACTACAAATCTTTAGGGCGCCAAGTTTGTAAAATCTGTTAGAATTGAGTCCATAAGACGTGCGCTTCTTAACGTTTAAGTATTCATTGGTTCAACCGTCTCCTGGAAAACATTAGCCCGTCGACGAGCAGAGCCTTCGGCCGTCAACGTGTGTTTGTTCTAAACCAATGGCCCGTTGTTTAATAACAATCCATATAAAAATATTCACATAACACTAAATTTGTATTGGATAATTTGATATGCATATGTTAGAATTATATATTCCAGGATTCAACGTTTTTCCTGATTATTTAAATTTAGTATACAATTTTAAAATCATTGCAAAGATGTCTACATAATGTGGTATTCAATAACCATAGATTTATATTTGTAGTAATTAGTTACATAATATTTGTCTTTATATCACAGGGACCTTATGACGTAATATTCAAAAATTTTTACCACTGCAAAGATATGGGAGACTGGACCATAACCTATGGTACAAGATTTTCTAAAATAAACCGCACAACTTTGGCTTATACTGGAAACGTGACTGTTCCTCATGGTTTGACGGATTCACTTAAGGTTCATATTTACGTAAAATTTATCAAACCCATTTTATTACTTTTGTGGTGGCAATAGTTCTGTGATTTTCGTCAAAACTGTAAATGTTTCAGGTAACAGTAGACTTTAGCGTTTTTGGAAAAACTGGTGGATGGATACCGAACTACTTCAACTTCAAATTTGATCACGCATGCTCTGATTACACCAGAGTGATGCCTGGTGTGTTGGCGGATAGTTTACGCGCGGCTGAATACAACTTCACACATTGTCCCGTTCCTGCTGTAAGAATACTTAGTCTAAGTAGATATAATCATGAGTTTTGGATTCAGTTTTTGCCATCGAATATTAAAAACATTTTAGTAATATGTTCTAAATTTCTGATGTTGTCATTTTGCAAATGTAAAGTCCTTATCAGTTACAATGCGGAAATATACGCAATCAAGTTTTATATAATGTTACACTTTAGAGGTGTACTTGGTTGTATCATTGCACAAAGTGTTTTTACGTCCAAAACACCGATAGTTAATATATTAAAGCAATATTTAATTTACTAAGTGCTCCACCTACAACTTACGGAGAAAGAACTTACTTTTCTATAAACTTCGATGTCATAAACTTAAAAACATTTATAAAAAGCAAAAACTGCATTACTAGATATCAACTCGACTTAGATTTGAAATTGCGTATTATAATTATTTTAAAATGACATAATATGTTAAAGTTGTGTTATATGGTACCCTAGATCTGATCTTAAATAGTAAAACATATAACAACTCCTAAAAAAAAGAGTGTACGTACGTACGTACGTGAGTAACAATAAAATATAACAGCTGATTTAACCCATAACCTGTAAAAATAAAACCTATCGTAGAATATACTTTGAGGTTATGTTTAGTACTTCAATCAATAGTAAGTCTTTTGATGTTATTTTTTAAATATGAGTTAAAGAACCAATGCAGGCTATAATACGATATAAGATTTGCTTTGAGGTTATAAAATTAATATAAATACAACCTTGTATCATCAATATATTCATTTATACAAATTTAAACAAAACCCAGCTTAGATTATATTTTGGGGTTATGTTTACAACTTTACTGCATTACTTCAATCATTATAATTTCTTGTGAAGTTGATATTTTTTTAAATATGAGTTATAGAACTAATGCACCGGTATGCTACAATACGTTATAAGACTTGCTTTACGGTTATAAACGTATAAGTAAACGTTTTATCATCAATATTTATACCAATTTAAAGAAGACATACACATTCCTTTAACTTAAGAAACAATCGTACATCTTCTTATAAGATATAAACATATTCCATTATTAATTTCTTAACGTTATTAACTTCTAAATCATTTGATCCATCATTAGAAATAAAAAGCAATTAAAATATAATGTTTGTATCTTTATTTAGGTGTATAATAATGTATATAAATAACAAATATACCTACTGTTATAATTGTAGGCTACACACTTACCATATCTTTAGTCTGTTGTTGAGTGTACATACTTTTAAAATCTGTTGTTTTCAAATATTACTTTTTATAATGATGTAGTTCTGATAAGCATCCAATTAATCTGCCTGTGAATTTTCACAGGTGCCTAATTGTTTATTATATTTAAATAAAATACTATACAGTTGTAGTTACAATACAATTTGCATTTTATGTAAATAGCAGTTTACTCTGAAAAATAGTTAACAATATACCAAAACATTTACAAGCATGTATTACTGCAAGTGCTTGTAATTTCTAATATATTTCTGTAAGTTAAACTAATAATAAAGTACAGTGTTATTGTGGCAGCTTTTCAGATGCTGTGTAAACTTTATTGGTAGTTGCTATAGCGACGAAAATCCCTTAGTGTGAGATGATAAGTTTAGAAGGGTTATCATTCATTTTCCATCTTTAGTTTACCCTAAAAATACAACAAAATAATTACAATTCTTGTTTGTAAATAATTTTATACAATTTTATTTGATAATGTTTTATAATTTCCAGGGCACGTACTGCATTCGCAACTGGGTATTTCACCTTAATCTAGCAATGAAAACGATGCCTTACAATAAGTACAAGGTGGAAGTCAATATGTTCGAGAAGGAGAGAAAGCAAACTTGTTTCACATTTGAATTGGATTTTGTGCCTAAACCAAATCGTGGTTAACTGTAATTTATTGCTGTTAACTGTAGTTCTTTAAACAATCATTACTACAGAATGTAACCATTGCAAATTATATATTACAATTTTGTTTATTTCAGTTGTCTTGCCATACTACAAGAAACATTTCAATCATAAATCATAGTTTGGTTTTATATATAATATCTATGCTATGAGTGTGAAATAAATAGAAAACATGTTTTTATAAATCTGTATATTTGTATTTAGAAAATATATTATTGTTTTTTTCAATAGTGTTATCCTTTATAATACATTTTTATATTGTGAACCTATTGGTTTAAACAGGAAATCAGCAACTCCATGAAATATAGTCTAATTCTAATTTCGTAAAAAATACATTATTGGGCTGTTATAATAGTTACAACACTAACAACCATGGAATCATAATAATAAATAAATAATAATAAAAATGGAAACTTATATTACCAATAACTTATATAGATAAAATAAAATACGAATGCCAGTCAGCAATAGACCAATTAGAATGTAACAACATCTTTAAAAACAACAACAATTAACATCTTAAAACATATTCAAGATATTTTAAAATGAACAAAGAAAGGTACAACCTATAAGCTATATTTGAAACAATTCAAAATTTAAAATTAACTATGAGAAACTTTTAATGGACTTTTTTGATGGTTATATACATAAAAATGTAAATGTGTGTTTGTTCAAAATCGATAATTTCCGAAAGTTCTTCACCGATTGCTGTGAAATTTTGACACAAACTTTTATTTGAATACAAGCGTGTTTTTATATACTTTTTGAAAACTGCAGCATCTATTGAACATAAAAACAACAAAAAATATACTCAATATTTAAGAAAAATGTAAGCGTCTTTACATATTTTTATTGACTATAATAATAACAGTAGTCGGCTGTTTTATATACTATTTCCATTAACAGCTGAATTTAAAACTAAAACAATAATTTGGATTTTTAACTTTTAAGATAGGTTTCTACGAACAAAGCCATCTGTTAAAGTAAAAACAACACACACTATATATACTAATATTATAAAGAGGTAAAATTTGTTTGTTTGTATATAGGGGATAATCTCTGGAGCTAGAATTCATATTGATAAAAACATGTTTTATTCCAATATTTGTAAATTTAGTCGGAACAAAATCATATGGGCGTTAAACCCACAGCTGTAATAATTAAAATAAATACACAGCTGTCATGTAAACATTGGAGCTTCTAGTAATGCAAATAATTTATTGACTGTATTGCCTTATGTATTTCCGTATTGACATATGCGATTACGTTATCCCACTATTTGTACGACACGGCTATCAACCACTTGTATAAAACATACAGATATAACCATCAGTAGGCTGCACTGCACCATACTGACCGGACGTTGTGATGCGGCTTATTTCGTGTATTTATTTGTGTGACGAACTGTGACTTGTATGTTAGTGTCCGTGTAAATGTGTGTTTAGAAAATTTTAATGTTTTTAATGTTCGACGAACTCACCAGATGGATGACCGTAATGATGGAGTTACGGCTCCGAAACATGTCGTCTTAAAATTAACGACAAGGCGTCACAAGACGGACTTAAGGTAAATAATTAGTATTAAAACATAACAATATATTTTAGAAGGTCCCCGGCAAGGGTCTCCCCTAGTACAAAAATTAACTTTTAGTTACTGAAATTAGAAACGCCAAAACGCTTTTTGTACTTTTAATAGTTTCTATCATTTTTAACCTATCAGCCAATCTGCTCTACAACTGGGGATAATGGACGAGCGCCATTAACCTCTCAGATACTCTGTTCCCTGAATTAAATCCCTGAATAATATATATCATAAGGTCTCAAGTACATTTTTTAGACACTGAAAAGAGCAAAACTATTTTTCTGTTAGATCTAAGCTCTTTGTGCTACAAAAAGGTTTGTTATACTTTAATCGTGTATACATTACTAGCTGTTGTACCCGTGGCTTCGCACACGGTCCAAAGTTTTGCCGCAAAGTAATTAATGTTTAATGTTTTGAGGGTTGTTGTTACATTTTCACCCCGATCCGGCTTTGCACGGATATACAAATCAAAGTTAAATGTATATTAGCAACAAAAACATATCAATAAATATAGTACACTATGTGTTTCTTATGGGGATTTTTAGTAACTTTGACCCTCCAAACCACCCTAAAATTTAGAATTTTTTGGAAACCTTTCTTAGGGACCACCTAGGGCTCTAGAGGAAGCTACATACCAAATTTCATTCCAATCCGTTTGGTGTTTTTTTCTAGTAACTTTGATGCCCCTAAAATTTCCAATTTTTGGAAAACCTTTTTTACCGAACACCTAGGGCCCTAGAGGAAGCTACATACCAAATTTTATTGCAACCTTTCGGTAGTTTCTGAGAAATCGTGATGAGTGAGTCAGTCAGTCAGTGAGTGGTATTTGGTTTTATATATATATAGATTTGAACTGGCTAAGAATGCCTGTAAATAGTTGTGCATTTAAAATACATACCGGTAGCTCAGGTGAGGGATGTTCAATATGTTAGTGGATGTTTACCTCATCCTTAACACATTCACTGCTAAGCAAGTTTCGTATTTCCTATGCTATGATCTGAACTTTTATTATTTATATTTGTAGTCTAAATTAGTAGAAATCATTTATTTTTTATTTTTGAACCTTTCTACGTAATAATTACTAATATTTTAAAGCGGACGCACATGTTCGTCCAAAGCACATAGGCTTAAATTTGCTAGAAAACTATATAAGACGGAAACAGTTTCATGCCACAGTTATGAGTGATGGATTTTAGCGTTATCCATGGCTAAACCATATTCTATGTTAAAACCTTTATTATTAAAAACTTCACATTAAAATATTTTAGGATTGCCCATGGATAAATCATACTCTATGATAAAACTTTTATTATTACATTTTTACATTGAAATGTATTAAATACAATTGACTGTTTAACATACAACATAATTACATGTGACAGTTAAAGTGAAGGCTTGCGTGTCGATTTATCCATGTATAAAATCGTAATCTATGATAAAACCTTTATTTTTACATTTTAATAGTTTACAACATAACCTAGAAATACTGAAATCGGCCTAGGAAAATGTTAAACGATTGTTGTTGAAGACAAAGAATGCGTTTAGTTGTCAGAAATTAATAATTTAAAAAATACTATTTAAAAGTAATAATCTTATGTAGGCATACATTTCTATGTTGAGGAGATTTTTAACTTGGTAAATGTGTACAATTATAAAGATTATTTAGATATAATTTTATATAACTGTAGGCATATTTGTGATATTTTTGATATTTATATATTATATTTTTTATTAAAATACCAAACTCCATCAAGTTATAGGCATATTGTAGTTGTTGTACCAGTTCTTCGCAAGGAAATAATTCATGGTGTAAGCAGAAGTATAATACAATCAGTCTGATGGTAAGTGTTAACAAATTGTAACAAATAGAGGTAAAAATGTATATATATTTACGTGTCACATAAAGAGTGGTCGAGAATTGTCAAAAACCTTTGACGGAATAACGTGTTTATTCATTAAAAAACATGTTTTGACTCGTCACTTACTTATTTCACCTTATTTGTAGAAGTCAAAATTCGACTTGGAGGGGAGAGCCCCCTTGGGCATATACACTTTACCGTTGTATAGCCTATATCTGGCAAAGATGGTGTCTCCTAAAGAGGGGTCGAGAATCGTCAAAAATGCTCTAGAACACACTGTTTTAGAGATATTGAGGATTTTTGTGAAAAACAATACGCTTATGAATACTATCGTTGCATCTGTTTAGTTGGTCACAGTTAGTCTGGGGACCATGATCAGTGCTCACTTACTACACCCAACAAAATGAATGAGCTCCCGAAGTTTCTGCATATCGTCATGAATCATCCTGTATATCATATTTTTAATGACTGCCGTAAACGTGTTCTGGGGACCATGATCAGTGCTCACTTACTAAACCCAACAAAATTAATATTGCACTGTCATAGGTCCTTGATAAGTGTGCAAAGTTTCAAATCATTCAGACGTTTTGAAGGGGGTGAAAATCACGTTGTGTTCTGTTGACTATGATCAGTGCTCACTTACTACACCCACCAAAATTAATATTGCATTGCCATAGGTCCTTGATAAGTGTGCAAACCCTTGTTTCAACCCTTAAATCAAAATGAATTATAGCCTATGTCTCATTTCAGGTCATGATCTATATGTGTGCCAAATTTCATTTAAATCCATTCAGTACTTTTTGCGTGATTGTCAGTCAAACAAACAAACAAACAAACATACAAACTTTCACATTTATAATATTAGTAGGATTTGGGATCTAGGCTAATTGTAATGGTTTAAAACTAACAAGTCTGCTGGAACTGTTCAAATATAACTGAGAGAACACTATTTTATTCTATACCTGAAGTAACACTCCTTATGCAGAATTTACTGTTTTGGTAGTATACGTAGTACGTAATATTATTATCTTTGTATTATATTAAAAATAATTTTTGTCTCAGTAATTAGATCTGACAGTATCAACTATTGTTATAGAGATGTCATTTCCTTCTTCTGTTAAACCGAAATGGTAAGACTTTGAACATATTTCTAGTGTAGCAATTTATTATAGATATTCGATATCTTGTAGTTATTCACTCAAAAAGTTGAAGTGTCTGTGATTTCGAAATACTTTTTGAAGTTATACTTCTTTGCGCCCGTTGTAATTGGGATAGGGTGTCGGTCGAGAAACCGCGTCACGCGTTAGGAGTAAAATCCGGAAAGTGCCTTTTTATACCTTTCTTCGTATATTCGTATACTTTCCTATACTTCAAAAAGTCGGATTGATTTGAAACTTTGCACACTTATCAAGGACCGATGACAATGCAATATGAATTTTCTTGGGTGTAGTAAGTAAGCACTGATCATGGTCCCCAGAACACGACGTTATTTTCACCCCCTTCAAAACGTCGGATTGATTTGAAACTTTGCACACTTATCAAGGACCGATGACAATGCAATATGAATTTTGTTTGGTGTAGTAAGTGAGCACTGATCATGGTCCCCAGAACACGACGTTATTTTCATCTCCTTCAAAACGTCGGATTGATTTGAAACTTTGCACACTTATCAAGGACCGATGACAATGCAATATGAATTTTGTTGGGTGTAGTAAGTGAGCACTGATCATGGTCCCCAGAACACGACGTTATTTTCATCCCCTTCAAAACGTCGGATTTATTTGAAACTTTGCACACTTATCAAGGAC
>JAGFPH010009448.1:0-26488 GCA_018207615.1 Philaenus spumarius | reverse complement strand
AATATGAATTTTGTTGGGTGTAGTAAGTGAGCACTGATCATGGTCCCCAGAACACGACGTTATTTTCATCCCCTTCAAAATGTCGGATTGATTTGAAACTTTTCACACTTATCAAGGACCGATGACAATGCAATATGAATTTTGTTGGGTGTAGTAAGTGAGCACTGATCATGGTCCCCAGAACACGACGTTATTTTCATCTCCTTCAAACCGTCGGATTGATTTGAAACTTTGCACACTTATCAAGGACCGAAGACAATGCAATATGAATTTTGTTGGGTGTAGTAAGTGAGCACTGATCATGGTGCCCATAACACGACGTTATTTTCACCCCCTTCAAAACGTCGGATTGATTTGAAACTTTGCACACTTATCAAGGACCGATGACAATGCAATATGAATTTTGTTGGGTGTAGTAAGTGAGCACTGATCATGGTCCCGAGACTAACTGTGACCAACCAAACAGGTGAAAAGATAGTATTCATAAGCGTATGTAACAAAGAAGGAAAAAAATGGGATATTAATTATTTTAAAATATGTCTTCAGTGTTGGTTAGTGTTTTTATAAAATAGTAGGGCTACTCTAAGTTACGACTAGTTTTTCCCAAAATATATTAAATCAATAGTAGGTCTACCTGTCTATACCATTGGTGGTCCAAAGAAGTATACCTTCCACCGTCTGGCCCGACGCAGACCCACATTTTTTTTTCTTAGCTCATATGGTTATTCACACTTTACCAAATTTAAAACATGCAATTTTTTAATTTGTTGTCTGTCTGTTTGTTTGCCTTGGGCTCATCTCCGGAATGGCTAATCCAATTATGACGAAACTTTTATTTACATGTAGGGGACTTTTCAGAGACTAATCTAGGCTACTTTTATGCCAGAAATAATATTTAGTGTTCATAATTAATTATTGAAAAAAGTTAACATTCTGGCCAAATTAGGGGGTTTCCCCCTGACGGACGTGACCATCTAGATAAATAAAGTTGAATTGTCTGTATGTTATTTCAAAATATAAGCTTTTTTATAAGATTATATGGTTATTCACACATTACAAAAACCAAAACTCACATTTATAAATTTGTTGTCTGTCCGTCTGTCTGTCGGTTTGTTTGGCCGCGCTTTCTCCGGAATGACAAAACCGATTTTGACGAAAATTTCATCAACATGTAGTGGACATTTCAGAAAATATTTTAAGCTACTTTTTATCCCAGAAAAAAAATCCTATAAAAAATTTTAAAACACCTAAAAAGTTATACTTACAAGCTTGAAGCTGAAGAAGATTAATTCCCGGTACCTCCAGATTTTTTACCCCATTTTTTAATTATGAACTTGTCAAAACACAAAATTATCATGTTATCGATCAATGATTTTTTTATAAGGTATTCTATTATTATATTCGTATAACCTCACACCTTGACTAATCCTTAATAAGCTTTCAAATCATAATAGGCCTAAATATTGTAATCATATTGTGCCAATGATTCACACAAATAAATTAATTACACAAAAATTAAGTCGTGTAGAGTTTAACTATTATTTTTACAAAAACAATTTTAATAACATTATAATGTTTATAATTTTTATAATGTTTATGTTAATGTGTTATTATTAGCAATTTTTCCACTTTTTAGATGATTTTTTCGAAAACAAAATAAAATTTAGTTATAATTTATTGGTAAATTTACTTAAATTATCAAATTAAATGTATTTAGCTTTATCCTAACAAATTTAACCGTATTGTGTATGATATTTTATAAGAAAATATACTATCATGTAAATGATTTACAATGTAATATAATATGTACAGTATTACATAATTTTTCAATGCATCTATAAATATAAATAAAATTGTAGTGTCTGTGGTTTCGAAGTTAATACTTTTTCTTAGTTGATATGGTTATTCACACTTTAGAAACATCTAAACATGCATTTTTAAATTTTTGAAGTGAAAACTTCTTTAGGTGCGTTGGACACTTTTTTGCAAGGCGAAAAATTAATTAATTTGCGTCACCGTCATCGTCACCGCACGGACCCACTTTTTTAAAGTCTCTATCGAATCTCACAATTATTTAAGGTTCCGTCGCATCTCCGCAATTATTCAAGACACAGTCGCATCCTTGCAATTTTATTTAAGGCTCCAACGCATTCTGCAATAATTTAAGGCTCCATCCCATTCCCGCAAATATTGAAGGGTACGTCGCATCCACGCATTTATTTAAGGCTCCAACGCATATCCACAATTATTTAAGACTCCATAGCATCACCGCAATTATTTAAGGTTCCGCTGCATCTCCGCAACTATTTAAGGCTCTATCGGATCTCCACAATTATTTAAGACTCCATCGCATCTTCGCAACTATTTAAGGCTCCATTACAACATTAATACAAAAAAAAATTACTTGTAGATAATACCCGTAGACAAATGTTTATATTGTGAAATATGTTTGTCTAGATCCCAGGAACATATCCACAAAAAGGGTCCAGATAGTTCGGGGACACTCTATATAATCCAAATACCTCTCCCTGATTCACTCATCATGAAATCTCAAACACACTGAACGGATTGGAATGCAATTTGGTATGTAGCTTCCTCTAGGGCCCTAGGTGCTCGCTAAGAAATGTTTTTAAAAAATTCGAAATTTTAGGGGAGGTTTGGGGGTGTCAAAGTTTCTAAAAATCCCCATATTTAACTTTGATTTGTCTCTCCTTGCAAAGCCGAATCTGGCCAGCTAGTGAAACTATACAACCTTTCGCATGAGCTATGTATGCTATTTAAATTTAATTTAAATAGCATTAATTTTAATTAAATTTAATTTAAATGTATGCTATGTAAATTTAATTTATGAGTAAGGTTTATAATGGTGTAAATGAAGGTAAATGTAGCTCTGGTATTTTTGTTGATGTAAATGAAGGCTTTTGACACGGTGGATCACGACATTCTTTTATCTCGTTTATATGAGGCTGGGGTTAGAGGTGTAGCATTGCAATGGTTTTGCTCGTACCTAAATGGTAGAATACAACAAACTAAAATAAACGATAGTTACAGCGATATAGGACATGCTCAATATGGTATCCCACAGGGGTCTGTGCTCTCTGGCCCTTTGTTTTTAATATATGTGAATAGCCTATGCAATGGAATGTTCATGGGTGAACTTGTAGCTTTCGCTGATGATTCCGCTTTGTTTTATAAAGCTGATTCCGAAGAACAATTAAAAGTAAAAATGCAGAATGACATATCCGCTTTGCGCTGGTGGTTCACGCAAAATTATATGATCATGAGCCCGAAGACAATATATATAATTTTCAGTATTGCCAGAAGTTCCTTCTTTGCTGAGCCCTTAAAGTATCACAGTATACATTGTAACTCAACTAAATGCACGTGTCTTTCTATAGAACAGGTTGATAATATCAAATACTTGGGATTGTTTGTTGACGCAAGGTTGACATGGAAAACACATATAAGTTACTTAAAGAATAAATTGATAAAGTGCATTCGCCTTTTTTATATGTTAAAATATCTATGCAATAGGAATATTTTAAAGACTCTTTACTATGCTCTGGTGAGCTCAAAGTTAGAGTACGGTCTATCAGTTTGGGGAGGAGCGTATTATACTACAGTAAAACCCATTATAACTTTACAAAAGTATTTCATACGGATTGTTTCAAACAAGCAGAAAAATGAGCACACATCACCCCTTTTTCAAATTTTGAATATTTTACCATTGAGGAGTTTATATATTTATAAGATTTTGGAAATTTTCTTTGACAGGAGTGGGAACAATAATAGTAGCTTGACATCAAGGAATAAAGAATTAAGAAATAAATTTAATGTCAATGTACCGAAACCAAACCTTTCAGTATTTATGAAATTCTATACATATTTAGCACCAAAGTTTTTTAATTATTTAATGGAAAATATTAAAATATGTGGAAATAAATTTAGATTTATAAGATTATTGAGGAATCATTTAACTGAAGTTAAAAACATTGATTTCTTTTTTAATGTTGGTTATTGAGAGTGTAAAAGGAATGAATGAGTGATATTGAGCGTGTATGAATGAATGACAGTAATGTAAGTTAATATGTAGTTTTTGTTTAGAATGGTATTTTTGTTAAGTTTTATTGTAAAAATGTATTGCATTGCTTATGCAATGTAATTAAATGTAGAAGCTGATTTTTGAATTAGTTATTCTAGACTCTGCTAAATTGTGATTGTTATTGTGATTGGTCCGGCTGCATTTCTCTCTGTGATTTCTCGCTTAAATAGTAATTAAATTATAAATATTTTTAGTTTTTCTTCATTTTTTATTCTTAGTTCTTTTGTGTTATATTTTTGTTGTTTTGTTGCCCCTTACAGGTGTTATATACCTCTTGGATTTATTGCTTCTCATTTGAAACTAATTAGAACCTATTAAATTTTGAACAGTAAAGTATTTATACTTATATTTATTTGATTGAATATGTAGCGTGTTTAGTTTATATTTTTTATACTGTTGATTTTGTAAAGAAGCGATGAATAAAACTTACTTACTTACTATTGTTTTACTCACGTACGTACCCTCGCTTTTAATTAAAGGAATTGATTAAAATACACAATTTTGTTGACTAATACCCTTTCACAAATTGTATACTGTCTTTGATTTCTTATTTTTAGGTTTTCCTGGGGAAAGTTAACAGCAACAATTTCTGGATTAAATGTAAAAATTTGTTTAAATATAGAGTCGGTAAATATATGTACAATTTCATTATAAAGGATTGTGCTTGTAAGGGTAGTTTGGAAATGTAACAACTCCCCGCCACAACCCCTTCGTGGTGACATATCTCTACGCAACAGGTGTACGTGGTCTCCCCTCTGCAAGGAGAGTTGAGCAAACAATATTATCTCGCTCCGCTTACAAAGGAATTCTTTACATTTAGTGATGCATACATACTTTGATTTCCTATGAATTAAATTAACTCTGTATATTGAATATACAGGCTGTCTTGCAACCATATGAACAAACTTGATCACATTATTCAGCATGTCAAAAGAAACAACAAATGTAACATAACATGTGTCCTATCTCATTCCGTTTTCGGTCTGTCTGTCTGTATGTGTTTTTTTACAATATACTTAATTAATTATTTTAGAAGTAGAAAAGATATTGACCTCAAACTTTATACACCTATTTCTTGCGAAACCTTTTATCACTGTAAATAAAATTAAAACAATATTTTAAATATTTTCTAAATGTCAAATTGAAATTTTTATAATTCATAAATTATAATAATTGAAAGTGTAAAGATAACTAGTATTAGTAATATAGATGATGGGTAAAATCAACTGTTGCAATATATGTTTCTCACGTACGTACGTTATGTAGTACACTCGTTTTTTGTAGGAGTTGATTGTTGCTTAATAGCTTTTTACCTGTCACTGGTGGGCTGGTTACATTGTTGTCCCTGACATTATTGGCATTATTGTTGTTTTTTTGCGGTAGTGAGTTATAAGTGTTTCATCCTCTCTGTTTGCACACAGACTTACCAATATGTTTAACACTATCTCCAAATATTTATTACAGTCTGTTTTGTAATATTTATTGGATAATAAAGTTGTCCACATTTGTACTATAGAATTTTCACCTTTCAATATTAAGTATTCTATTGATTAAAATAAGTAAAAAATAAACTGGTTGGACTTTATTTATAATTGTATTGATTACTGTATTCAGATCAGAATTTAAACAAAAATAAAAAACACAATTATTGTAAAAATAATAATTTATAACTAGAAACTAATGTAACATAAGAATCAGTTTTCAGTCCAACTAAACCCGTAATTGGACTACAATCAATTATACTGGTGGCTACGAATCATTATATGCTACGTGTACACAATTCCAATACAGGAACGTGACTCTATGAATGTGCCGGAGTGTAATTGACTCAGTTTGCGGGAAGCAATCAAGATTCCCGCACAATCTATGTATGAGAACGTGATTTGGAAAGCAAGTTTATTTCGTCGTGGCTTTAATGTAGCTACGTATATTTAGTTTGTAACACGTAATGTTTGTAAGTTAGACATTGAGGAAGCGACAGTATAGTATACACACTTTTATACAAGTTGTAAATGGCGCTAAAATAAATTATTGATTTGTTATTGTAATTCTTTGTACAAATGGAGCTCCTATCGTTTTACGTTTCAGATAGTGAGCACAATAGCTTGCAACAACAACAGAATTTGATAATTTAGAATAAAACAAACTTTATGTGTAAACGCAACTTGATTGGGTTAGTGTGTAAATAAAAAATATAATTTCGTATCCTTTTAAAATAGTTTCCTTTATTTTGTCGCAAATAATATATTTATACATTTTTATACTGTTTTACGTAAAACAAAAACTATACTTTTAGATTCAAACTCTCGCATTCTCCAAAATTATTAAAATGTTATTTCGTAAAAACAAGAATATGAATAAAATTTTATTTTTTCTTATAGGAAAACCACCCAACAAGTTTCGAGAAAATTTCTCCAAGCGTAGAAGAAAGGATCAAATGTAGTTGAAGCAACATTGAATTTCCCCTTTACTAACACTTTTACCAATGAATTTTCCGAATTGGAAAACCTTAATGCAAAATTTTCAAGAAAATCCGGAAAACAAATGTACTCATAAGCAATTATTGCGGTAGACTTAACAAGTAGAGTCCCATGTGTATCACATGTTCGGTGCAACCTCAAACCCGAACCATAATTTTTACCCAAAACCCAGACCATGTTTTGTGTACCATTCTCTTTAAATAAGTCAACATTATTATAAAATAGTGATTTAAACATTATGTGTTTACTTTTTATGGGGGTAAATTGCTGTGATCATATTTGAACACACGGGTTCTCAATACAAATGTTTTGTGATCATTTGTGATACACAGCAAATTAATGAAGGTATTTATAGGTTTATAAATCAAACAAACACATTTACTAATACAAAGTAGGTGTATTATCTTCTTGATTAATATATAAAACCTTAAACAAGTCACTTAGTACTTTAAAAAATTAATAAACTCACTAAATTGAAGAAAATGGAACACAAAATAATTTTTGTACACTGTGATATAAAAAAAATTAACAAAAATAAATTGCAAAGTTATCATTAAAAATAAGACAGTTCATTTCTTTCGCGTTACCAAATTTTATTAGAAAAAAAAAACAATCTCTACATAAAGCTTCATTGTTGTCACACCCTGGACATACTGTTTTTACTTGTTTGGTGAACTTTACAGCATAGAGGCGACCATACTCTTTTGACATCGACTCGAAACATGATTTATACCGACTTATCTTATTTTTTGTCTGTATAATGTGTTTGGTAGGTGGTTTGTTAAGATTTTCATTGGGGTTGTTAACACATAATAACTTCTTCTCTAAACTTAGTAATTTAAATTTTTCTCTGTTCTTCATTAGTGTACAAGATGTAAGCGTTAACGATACTTGTATTTGTTATAAGTTCAATACTTGAATTTATAAAATAATTATCCATTTATATGCTATGTCTTCACTTCTAATATCTTAATCCTCATTTTAAAACTTCAACAAAACTCTTGATGTGATGAAAACTGCATCTAATGTAAACAATTAATTGGGGAAGGGGTGGGGAAAAGGGTTACCGATAACCACAACACAAAACAATTTTTCTGTTGATCATAACCCAGGCAATAAAGCTAGGCATGTTAAAAGGCTGAAAACATGCAGCAAATACGATGCATAAAGCCTTGAACATGTCAAAAGTTAGTGAGCAGATATGATACACACGGGCTGTAGGGAACATAAAGTGTGCAGCAAATGCGATGCACATGGGTTACGAACTAATCTAAGCAAACTCACTCTGGGACTTAACCTGTTTTAAATTAATAGGACATGATTTAACTGAAAGATGGTGTATTAGCACGACTAGTTTTCTTTCACAGCTAAAGACGATTTCAGCCATGGTGCACAAACTCTTCACACAGTTCTGTTAAACTTAAAGTTTAGTCACGCTTTGCTAAATAGCTGCGGAAACCCATTTCACGTTGTCTTCTAAATTACTATCTGTTCAATCAGATACGATAAAGTGCCAAGTAATCGTTGATTGGTCGGGGAAGATTTATAAAGCATTACCCAGGTAATGTAAGACCAACTACATTATATAAACTATCGTCCAATAGATAGAGTTTTCAAACATAAGGTAATAATAATTTATGTGAAGTTTGACATTTTGATGATTAAATTGCTTTATATTAAAAAATAAAGATTCATCAAACACATTTTTAATTAATCGCGAGGTTTCAATTTTAATATAAGATATTTAAGAAAATCAAATGTTTCTGAAAAAAGTACTCTGACTAAGCAGACTTTAAATTTATAGGTGTAAGAAATAAAATTGTTCCATTTGAGTTCCAAAAGTTCCAACAAGAAGGGACCAGATTTAGGGGATTTAAGTTCATCGATCTTATTTTCACTTTGATAGTAAAAATTGTATTTTAAAATAATGGCAAAGCAATATGAAAAATAACTGTTACGACTTACGTCTCCAATATTCTAATTTTCTATTAAACTACGGTCGTTTCAAATATTCACATATTTTAAAGTTTTCTCTCTTAACTGTTAAAAATACAAATACTCAATTACCGTACATTAAAACACAATCACAGAAATACTTTTATATAAACACACGATATATTTTCCCTCACAAAGAGTCCATTCCTGACAAAAAACCTTAACAAAAATAGTTTTGATTTATCCGCTGCGCTTCGCTTGCAGTGTGCTTTTACCTTTATATGTGCAGCAATATCCTTCACATAGTTAGGCTTATATGAAGCATGAGTTAATTAATTAATGTTTAAAAGTAATTATCCTAGTTAAGCACTGATACACAGCTTGATGATTGGTAATTAGTATTTACTTTAAACTAGATTTAACTAGTAGTTCTGTGAACAGTAGACCTCGCACGTTGAAATAACAAATGTGGTTTTGAGCTTAGGTTAAACATAGTGTGCCTGCAAGGAAGTAAGCAGAAGGTTTAGCCAGTGAAACATTATTGTGCAATTCCCGCGATTCCGGGGATTCTAGTTCTGGTTTTTTTCCTTTTCTTGAGCTTTAGTGCTAAATATTTTCTTTTAGGGGGCATTGTGTTTTATTTATGTTAATAATGCGTAAGGTAGCAAAAAATATCGCGTTATTAATTGAAAACATAGAATTAAATATTTACATACTTAATTAACTAAAACTTAACAATGTTTTTACAGTTCCATATCATATTCCAATATTAGAAATAATGAAAATAAACGATGTTAAAGCGTTGTGATAGTGATATCAACCCATGTACCAACACTTCCCACGCTATCCAATTGTATGTTTTCCTTTATCGCCGTAAGGTTTCATTTGTTCGTCTCATTTTGTAATTCAAGTAAAACTAAGTCAAATACTTTTATGAAATAATAATTTACAAGCGTAGAGTTTAATTCTTTGATTTATTCTCTGCACTTTCTTATAATAATATGCCATTTTTGGACAAAGGATATATTCCTAAATTACTATTGTGACGTTTTTAGACTTCAGTGCCACCTATATTTTTTTTTCTTAATCTTTACGTCTCCGACCTTACAACCTTTCTATCATTTATCCTTACCGACTAGTTACAACTTCTGCCTACCTTCACTAACTTCCAAATAGTTTCCCTTTTCTCCGCCAGACGCCACCTCCGTACAGTATCTACTTTGGGCATAGGTCGCTATTAAGCGGATTCCTTATCAAGATATACCGAACAGCTGACTCATTCTATAGACCGTTAACCTTGCTTCGTTGTAGAACATTCGAGAATAGAGTCCGCCATTGCTTCCACTACAGGAAAGTCCACCTTGTCATGTCGCTGATATAGTTAAATTATTGTCGTGGATTAATTCCTTAAGTTTTTTGTCGGGAGTTATGCGGAAGGCCAATTAACATGCCTTTGTTATAAGCCTTTATTTTGTCAATACCAGGTATGTGGAATGTTTTAGCCTTACTTTTGTTAGTTATGAAATATTTACTTGTAAAACTTAATAAGGTTAGTTCAACCGTTGGCTTATGAATAACTTTTCAAACTCATTTTGTTCGATTTAATAGAGAAAACTATGTATTTCATTTTTACTACAGCCTAATTTTAAAATGCAAATCTTACAGCCTACAAAAACTTTAAAGCTGATACTATGTTGTGTATTACTAAAGTCTTAACATATTTCAAACAAAACTAGCCTAAACTGTTCTGTATTAATTAACTGTAACTGTGTAGTTTTCTGCAGTATAACCAGAATATTGAAAACTTTTAATGAGCTATAGGCATAATATTACTGATATAGATATTATGTAACTAAACGAGAACATTTTTATGTTGCCATGTGGTTTGGTTAACATGTAGAAACATTCTTATGCAACATGATACATGTTGTATTAACTATTACAATCTTTAAGTAGCAATTTGTCACCTTGTGCTACAAATTTTAAAACAGCTAACTAAAAAGAACTATCTGTTTTATGCTTATTTAAATTAGCTGCAAGTTTTCTAAAAAGGAATTTTTATTTGTGTTATGCAGTTACACTGGTTCAACTTCAGGGAATATTTAACCATACAATGCCATAAGCTACACCACAGCTACGCCTTACTGAAAAGGCCTACTTTCCAACAGGACTTTAAATACAATAAAAATTCTTATATCTACAGTGTTTTAGTTACAGACAGAGATTAATTTAAAATATGAATGATCTGCAGTTGATTTTTGTGTTAAATATTAAACAGGCTGTATTTTGAAAAAGTAATTTTGTATATGTATACTATATAGGATATGTTTGTATTTAATACTTGGGAGGAGCAAGCTAGCACATTTTGGAACTTAGCCCTAAGGGCTGCATATTAGAAATTATATACCTTTTTTTTTATATATAAAGAGACGTCTCATAATCAATTTTGTTTATTTATTCAATTATTTATAATTAACTTTAGAGTTGGCCAACGACATATATATATTTATTCTTAAACAAATCCATGGTACTTCATGTTAAAACTTTGTAACTTGTTAATTTTTTTCTGTATAAATTCTGTAATTATTATTAAAAGGGAGGGTTTTTGATTTTTATTTTTGGGGAGGGCTTTTAAATTCAACTTAATAAAATATATATGTATTCTTTTAAATCTGAAGTTTTTCTTGTATTAAGGGCATATAAACTTTTTTTTACATTTTGGTTAATAAAGCCAAAATTTACATCTATTTCTATGGTTTATTGAGTTAACCTCTAGGTATCTTGTGTATTGTGAGTAACAAGCTGAAACATTCCTAAGTTTGGTGATATTTAAATTTTAAGGTAAGTTTTGAACATGACCAATCTATGTGGCCCAGTATTGCTTCCGATTCCCTATTTAATCGTTTTGTAAGATTGGTACACTATTCAAAATAGGGCTAGTTTTGTTAGCAGTCTTTTAGTAGGAACATAAAAGCTATGGTTTTCAAAATAAGAAATTTGAAATTGATAAATATTTGTATACAGCACTATTTAGAACTAATTTACGAAACTTTATTTACATCTATGAAAAAAATTACAAAACATTTTGTCTACTTTTTATGTCGTCGTGCAAGAGTCATAGTGTCGTAACTGCCAAAATCGGTGATTTTGAGTTAGGAGTGGTTTCCAACTAATGTTGGCCTGCTCTACACAATAGACATACTGGCGTATCTGTATTCCTTACCACTGTAATGATATTGCATGTTTAAAATAGTCGTAACTAAGAATTTTATAATATTACAAGAAACATACTGACGTATCTATACTTACGACACTATGTCACTTTTTGATGTGCTTCATACAGCAAGAGACATAGTGACGTAACTAACAAAACCCAACGGGTTTTATCGTTTGGTGTTGCTGTGGGTTGGCAGCACTGCTATTTATCACGAACAAACATAACCTAAAACACTTACCTTGGAAGAGTCTAGTGTCTACAGCAGGTCAAGTGTTTAACAGTAGTGTTTTATTGTGTTTTGTTTCATAGAACATAATTTATTTACTGCTTTACTTTTAGGAAAGTTGTAATTGGGCTTGCTTACATAATATTCTTTGGATTGACTATTTAAATAGTAAAGGCATAGCAAAATGAGTTGCAATAGTGACAGTGAAGAAGACATTCCTTTGACTAATTTCTTAAGTACAGTTAACTTAAACAACATGGTCAAGGAAAATAGTGTAAATGACGATTTTATTAGTGACGACATAGATGAGAGTTATTTTCCAACTTGTGATATTCAGTGTTGTGATAAAGACATAAACTCTTTATGTGACATTTGCAATTGCATGCTATGCAAAGACCATGCATTGTCTCCTTGTTCTGATGGACATAAACAACTCCTGCTTCTAGAACCTGCTCGACCGGAAAATGTTTTGGTAGTTGAACAAGATAGGCCTACTGAAGACCTCCCATTACTACAGGTAGGCCTACTCACGTCCATTGATAACATTTCTTATAATTTTAATAAAGGTGTTGCCAATAACAGCCCTAAGCCCATTAACCCTAGAAATGACATACAACTAAGAAATACCTGTGAAATAGGTATATGCAAGGGAGAACTTTTTGCTGCATGTCCCCTGTGCTACCGTTATCTTTGCTATAACCATCTAGATAACAGTGAATGTGCTAACGATCACAAAATCCTTAAACGAAAATGTGCTAATGAAAACGAAGATAATGTAAATACAACTATAAGCCTAAACATAACAACTTCTAAATCAAGTAAGAAAGTAAGATCTTTAAATAGTTCAATCTGTTCTTTGCCTGAGTCTTTTGAGGTTGATGGTAGTAGGAAGGAGGGTTCCAGTATTAATACATCTAAGAAAAGTAACAATAAGAAAAGTAACAATAAAAAGAAAACTGCAAAAGAGCTTAGGAATAAAGGTGAAGCCTATACTAGCTTTAAGAAAAATATAATTGTTCCTGCTAGAAACAAACTAAAACATAGGTGTACGTATGTAAAAAATTTGCGCATGAGTGTATACAAATTTCAGAAGGAGAAAGAGAAAAAGTTATAGAAGATTATTATGCAACAGGGAGTCTCCAACTGCAGAGAGAGTACATTGCTAGGTATGTTAAAAAAAAACTAACGAACAAAAAAACAAGCAATAAAGAAGATTCTAGACGAAAGTATACATTAGCCTATTTTTTGCCAAAAGGTGAGGGTGAAGTATCAGTTTGTAAAAAATTATTTCTGAACACCTTGGGAATTTCTGATAGAACCATTCGTACGACACTGTCAAAAATTAAAGAGTCAGGTGTAATACAAAAGGAGCAAAGAGGTGGTCGCTCTACAGGGTTACAAAATCAAGATAAAGTTGTCCGTGAGTCAATAAAAGACCACATAAACAGATTCGCACGAGTGGAGTCACACTATTGTCGTGCATCAACATCAAAAGAATATTTGCATCCGGACCTGAGCCTGTATAAAATGGTGGAAATGTTCAATTCTGACAGTAAATACAAAGGTACTACTACCAGCTATTACACATACTCCGACGAGTTTAAAAAGATGAATCTGGCCTTTCATCATCCGAAGAAAGACCAGTGTACTCTTTGCAATGTATACCGGTGTGGTGATGTGACAAAAAAAGCAGAGCTTGAACAAAGATATCAACTTCATATAGCAGAAAAAAAATGTGTAAGAGACTTCAAAACTTATGTTAAAGAACATTTGGCAGATGAAACTTGTGTAGGCGCTACTTTCGACCTACAGCAAGTCATATTGCTACCTATAGCAGCAGAGAGTCAACTTTTTTACAACAGAAGACTTACCAACTTTAACATGACGATTTACGACATTGCATCCAAAGATTGTGCGTGTTTTGTTTGGCACGAAGGCCAAGGACGGAGAGGATCTGGTGAAATCGCAACATGTCTTTATAAGTTTTTGTCTGATCTCGACAGTAAGAAGGTAACAGAAGTTTTTTTGTTCTCTGATGGCTGCTGTGGGCAGAACAAAAATTCCGGTATTGCCACAATGCTTCTGCATGTTGTTAACACCTCAAAACATATCAAACGTATATCGTTGAAATTTTTTGAGCCATACCACGGCCAAAATGAGGGTGATTCGGCACATAGTGCTATAACTTCTGCATTGCATACTGCTGGTAATGTTTACGTTCCTGCTGAACTAAAGACAATAATACGACTTGCACGTCGAAACAAACCTTATAGTGTTCACAGCATGGAAAACAATGATTTCCTTGACTTTTTGGGATTAGCCCAAAAGCTTAAGGTTCTTTCTGTGCGATCCGATGATGAAGGTGAAAAGTTGAATTGGCCTACAATGGTTGAGTATATGACTTTGAAAAAAGAACCCAACAAAATCTTTTTCAAATCAAGCCATTTAACTCAAGTGTACAGAAGTTTGACAATCCCAATCCGTAAATCAGAAGTTTATGCAAGTATGAAGCCAAGGCGACTTTACAAAGGTAACCAACCGATGCTGACTAAAGAAAAGTATAATGATCTTACAGGACTTTGTGCTGGTGCCACCCCCATCATTAGGGGGGACGAAAATGTTAGTTTTTACAAAAACTTGCGCCATAAGTAAAATTAGTCATTACTCTTCATTAGGATTTGTCATTTTACAACGTACAGTAATAGCCTACAAAAACATTGTTAGTTAACCAACTGTTATAATCAGAAAATGACATGTTTTAATTTTATTTCTAATGGTTATTCAATTTACATTGTTTTATATTACTTTTTACCAATTGTAATTTTTAATTGTTGTAATTCTTTAAAAATATTTCTATTAATAATCTGAAAATGTAATTTTTTAATGTTGTTTATTGGCTATTCAATTTACAAAAAACTTGTTTTATAGTACTTTTTTAACCACTGTAATTTTTTATCGTTAGTATCTTTTTAATATTTCCTTTTATAATATAAGCAGAAAATAATTTGTTATAATTTTATTTCTATTGGTTATTCAATTTACAAAACTTGTTTTATATTGTTTTTGTACCTATTGTAATTTTTAATTGTAATCTATGCTGTAATTCTTTTAAAATATTTCCATTTTATAATCTAAAAATTTAATGTTTAAATTTTGTTTACTAACTATTCAATTTACAAAACTTGTTGTATAGTACTTTTTTACCTACTGTAATTTTTTAATTGTTGGTATTCTTTTAATATTTCCTTTTACAATCAGAAAATGACTTGTTTTATTTTATTTCTATTGGTTATTCAATTTACAAACCTTGTTTTATTATTAATTGTTTGTTTACCTATTGTAATTTTTAATTGTAATTCTTTTAAAATATTTCCATTTATAATCTATATTATTGGCTATTCAATTTACAACCTTGTTTTATATAAATTTTTTACCTATTGTAATTTTTATTTGTTGTAATTCTTTTAAAATATTTCCATTTTATAATATGAAAAATCAATATTCAAATTTCTTTATTGGCTATTAAATTGACAACACTTGTTTTATAACACTTTTTTACCTACTGTAACTTTCAATTGTTGGTATTCTTTTAATATTCTGAAATAAAACAATGTTTTAACAAAAGAAAACAGTCGTACATTACTAGTCCTTTTTTATTTTTTTTGAGACATACTGTCGTATCTGATTTAAAATTGTGTAGAGAGGAAGAAGAAGATAAAATTTAGTTTTTGAAGCCACTATATTATTGGTTATAGTTTTAAGTATACTAGGACGAATTTTCATGACTACTGGTGGCTTATATACATAATTACAGAGCAAAATGTAAGTTAAAATCTTTAACTTGCTCTACTGAAAAGTTTCCATTTTGCAGATACGACACTATGACTCTTGCACGACGATGTAGGCCTAAAGTTGAACTTTTTCCTTTCAACACTTAACATGCTTGTTTCTTGAGCTAATAACTTTGTCAATTTTACTTAAATCATTTTTTTACCGGCATATATAAATTCTTAGAATCTTTACCTAAAAAAAAGCTATGGAACACTTTTGAATTGGTTTAGAATAAACGAATAAAAACATGGGTAAAATACTAAAACGATTTTTAACAAATCTTCAGTTTCCGGCCAGTTTGTGAGCTTACCGTTAGAGATACGGGAAAAAATCAAGGATACAATTTTGTTGAAAATCAAATATTTACCATCGGATAAATGCTATTAGTTTTTAAATTCGACTTACGGTTAAGCCACAAATAGGCTTTGGAAAAAAGCTTACACTGAGAGAAACGGTCCGGCTGCCATTTTTATTTTATTTAAGGGGTTTAAAATGAAAATGTGAAAAAACCGTACATATACATCGCTCGACCTAGGAATAAGGAACATTCTGCAAAAAATCATCAAAACCGGTCAAGGCATTGGCCCGTAATCGCTTCGCTCGGTCAAATATTTAGTACTGAACATTGAAAAGCTTTACAAGTAATTTGTAGGTTTTTATAAAAACTCATTCAAATACTATCTAAACATGTTAATAAAAATGAAATATTTATACAAACATAAACATCTGTTAAATAGTATTTACAAAAAAAAAAATCTTTCTACATTTATATATATGTGTATTTCCACTGACAAACACATAGTTGCAGTACATACATATTAAAACAAATTATTTTTCTTAACTTGTGTTGTCATGACAACGACAACCTACGTGAACTGTATGAAGATAATCACGTAGCTTATGCCTGTCGCGTACAGCTGTAACAAAAACATACATTTATACACAAATACACAATTAATTGCATTTAAGGGTCGGCTCTAGTAAAACAGAAAGCAACCTGCGACTCCAGCGTAGCGGCGGTAGGTTACGCGGACATTGCTCATCCTAAATCCATTTAAAACCCGAAATTGTTCAAATAGCGTTTTCAAAAAAATACCAAACTCTTGGGGACAAAATTCTTCATCCGAATGGCTTGATAATTTTTCGCTATAATTAATAGTTACATCGTAAAAAAATATTTAAAGTCACCCTATAGCGGCGGTAGGTTACACGGACATTGCTCAGCCTAAATCCATTTAAAACCCGCAATTGTTCAAATAGCGTTTTCAAAAAAATACCAAACTCTTGGGGACGAAATTCTTCATGCAAATGGCTTGGTACTTTTTCGCTATAACTAATAGTGACAACATAAAAAATTATTAAAAATTAATTTTTTAAATTGTTAATAAATATTAAACAAAACGTTTTTCTTAATTTTAGACAAGCCATTTGCATGCGTATTGGCCATAGCTTTAAAATGACATATCATTCATAATTATCCGATCAAAAATAAAGGAAAAATATGGATTTGAATTTAACATTGGTCTTATGGAGTGTCAACCAACATGGCCGACAGCTAGAGCCGACCCTTAATTAGAAAAATGGATAGAATCATTTACTAAAAGTACATACTGGCCGGTTTTAAATTTTATGTAGATTCTGAAAATGGCGTTAAACCTATCAAAACAAGCGCATTGTGAAAATATTTTAGTTTTACTCGTACAAGTATGATTTAGGAAAAAATCTTAAAATATGTATTAACTCGGAAGCATTGTAAAAAAAACCCAATTAAATACGAATTTGCTGTCCCAGGCACCTGAAATGTATTTTGTCACCAACAAAATTTTTAAACTTGTCTTATTACCAGCCACCCTTATTGTTAGACCCTGCTCGCTTCGCTCGCCAAACCCAGCGGTTACATATGGCGATGTCAATGCAAACCACAAAACACCCAATTTTGTTCATTATTTTTACAATTTTCCAATTTTTTACGGAAATTATGATTTAATAACCGAGACACTTGAGTTTAAGTAGTGGGTGTAGCTATGATCATTTCATAATACAAGACTTAGATCGAAATACACAAGTTTATCCATAAAATCTCTAATTTTGTCCATAATTTTTCCATTTTCTGAAATTTTTACTGGAATTTTAAATACTTTCGGAATGAAAAGTAGCCAGAGAAGAGGATGACTTGATATTGGTAAAACACAGACTAAATACTCATAAAAAACTACCTGCTAAAGCTGGATTAGCTTTCTTCAACAGACTTCCAGAGGTTATTTAAAGAATAGAAAATTATAAAACTTCGAAAAAACACTTGAAGTAGTTGTTGATGAGAGGTGGGTATTGGCTATTACTTAAACTGTGCTTGAATTGTTGTTGGTTGTTTTATGACTCTGTTGTTTTTAAATGTTTGAGATATTATCAGTTGAATTTGATTGTATTGTTGGTAATGTTGTATTTTTATTAATTGATAGTTTTGTTTCTTTATTTATTCTTAATGTGTTTTCAGATAATGTTGATACGTTCTGTTTGGTGTAATGCTGACTGCTACTCATATTGTATTTTGTCTACATAGGCAATGTAAATTTCCAGATTTACTATATTATGATGTACGGGTTGTTAGTGATGTAATAGATTATTATAAATGAACTAGCTGACCCGTACGGCGTTGACCGTTGTGGTTGGTATTTTCAGTCTTTTTAACGTAATTGTATTCTTTTTAAGTGTTCAGTCAGTGAGTGCTATTTGGCTTTTATATATATAGATCTTAAATAATAAAAGCACTATTGTCATAATAATAAAAGATCTGAAATTATGATTTTAGTAACTTTGATCCCCCCACACCCCCCTAAAATTTCGATTTTTTTTTCAAACCCTTTCTTAGTGAGCACCTATGGCCCTAGAGGAAGCTACATACCAAATTTCATTCCAATCCACTCGGTAGTTTTGAAGAAGTCGTTTTTTAATTACTTTGATCCCCCCAAACCCCCCCCTAAAATTTCGAATTTTTTCAAACCCTTTCTTAGTGGACACCTATGGCCCTAGAGGAAGCTACATACCAAATTTCATTCCAATCCGTTCTGTAGTTTTTGAGAAATCGTGATGAGTGTGTCAGTTAGTCAGTGGGTTTTGGCTTTTATATAATATAGATAATGATGTATGTTCTACTAAACTAGAATTAATCTATATATTCTTCAAAAAGTTGCTGATTTCCTGTTTAAAGCCAAAACGCTCTTATATAAACATATTTATGTTACATAAAAAGTAGATTCTTCAGTAATAGTTGACTTTGCCTAGGTAAAGTCAACCCTTACTGGTCTTTTCAGTAAAAGTTGAGTAGAAGAGAAAATTGATGAATTTTGATTAATATTTACCAGTCAGGCAGAGTTAACTAAACCTAGGGAAAGTATACTCTTACTGCTTTGAGTTAGTAAAAGTTGACTTGTTGCAAGGAAACTGTCTACTACCTAATAAAAACAAATAAAAAAATTAACCTTTATAATACAAAGAGAGATAAAACTTGTGTATACTTTATTACAGCAAGTTGACACTTTGAGTTGCAGAGCACATCTTTCTTTTTACACATGCACTTCTTGGATTTGCATTTAGTGTTGCAAGAGCATTTGAAAAAAATCCTTGTCCACTTCCAAGTGATTGTGAAGTTGCAACAGTCCTCACAGCTATTGTTTTATCGATAGGTTTATTTATCCCTCAGCTATTGTTTAACCTAACCTGAATCCTTGGTCACTATTGCACTACAACACATACACGAATAATCAGTAATGGCGACTGCCTGGCGAGTATAATCAAAACCAAGATTTGAGCGCTTAGTTATATGTGGAGAGCAACATCTCTGAATCAACTTTTACTAAACCAGCAGGTACTTTTGCTAATTAAATCTTACTAGGTAAAGTTCCCGAATAAACTGTTACTGATACTTTTAGTAAGAGTTTACTCTTTCTAGGCAGAGTCAACTCTCCCTAACAATCTAATTTCCTGTAACATATATAAAGGATATCTCTGTTGAAAAACACAAGAGTATGTTTTCTAAATATAAATAAACAGATTTATATAAATTTTTTCCGTTTATTTCACTCTCACAGATAATATATATATATATAACAAAACTATAATTAATGATTGAAATGTTTCTTGTAATATGACAAGACATCAGAAATAAACAAAATTGATATTTTGCAATGGTTACATGCTGTAATAATGATTGTTTAAAGATATAAATTACAGTTAACCACGATTTGGTTTAGGCACAATATCCACTTCGATTATGAAACAAGTTTGCTTTCTCTCCTTCTCAAACAAATTCCATTCCACCTTGTACTTTTTGTAAGGCATCGCTTTCATTGCTAGAGTAAGGTGAAACACCCAGTTGCGGACGCAGTACGTGCCCTGAAAAAGTGGGAAATAGTATTAAATTAAGTTTTTTTTAAATTATTTAAAAACAATGAATTATTTAATAGTTGTACATTTAGGGTAAACTAAAGATGGCAAATGAATGCTAAACCTTCCGAAACTTATCATCTCACAATAAGGGATTGTCGTTTCAACTAAGTTTAGGCAGCATCTGAAAAAGCTGCTAAATAATACTGACCAATATAAAACAGTAATTTATTATTAGTTTAACTTACAGAAATAAATTCGAAATTACAAGCATTTGCATTAATACATGCCTGTAGTTGTTTTGGTATATTCTTAACAGGTTTTCAGAGTAAACTGTTATTTACATAAAATGCAAATTACATTATATCTACAACTTAATGGTATTTTACTTAAATATAATAAACTATATATTTTATACTACTTAAGCCCAAATCTATTATATCATATAACATATGTCATCGAAGTTTATACAAAAGTAAGTTATTTCTCCATAAGTTGTAGTTGGAATACTTAGTAAATTAAACATTGCTTGAATATATTGGTACAACCAAGATCTAAAGTGTGACATTATACAGAGTGAGACAAAAGTACGGATACAACATGTTAAATTTTAAATATTGTGAGCTTCCCCCCATAAATCCCATTTTGGGGAAATGGGAAAAGATGTAATAGTGACTAAAAAGTTCAGTTTTATTTCCTAGAAAGGTGTCCTGAGTTTCATGTTTCTATCTTTATCCATTTAAAATTGAACAGGTTATATCCATACTTTTGACTCATCTATATCTATATACAAGCTGACCAGTACGGCGTTGCCCTTGTTGGTTGGTATTTTCAGTCTTTTTAACGTAATTGTGTTCTTTTTGAGTGTTCAGTCAGTGAGTGGTATTTGGCTTATATATATATATATATCTTAAATAATAAAAGCATTATTGTCATAATAATAAAAGATCTGGAAATTATGATTTTAGTAACATTGATCACCCAAACCCCTCCTAAAATGTCCAAATTTTTCATACCCTTTCTTAGTGAGCACCTATGGCCCTAGAGAAAGCTACATACCAAATTGCATTCCAATCTGTTGGGTAATTTTGAAGAAATAGTGATTTAGTAATTTTTACCCCCAAACCCCCTAAATTTAAAAAATGTTTAGAATCGTTTTTCAGTGAACACTTATGGCCCTAGAGGAAGCTACATACCAAATTTCATTTCAATCCGTTCGGTAGTTTTAAAGAAATCATTTTTTAATAACTTTGATCCCCAATCCTCCCTAAAATTTCGAAATTTTTTAAAAACATTTTTTAGTGAGCACCTATGGCCCTAGAGGAAGCTACAAACCAAAAAGCATTTCAATCCGTTCGGTAGTTTTTGAGAAATCGTGATGAGTGAGTCAGTAGGTGAGTGAGTGGGTGAGTGGTATTTCGCTTTTATATATATATAGATATAAAAGCCAAACACCACTCACTCACTGGCTCATCACGATTTCTCAAATACTATAGAACGGATTGGAACGAAATTTGGTATGTAGCTTCCTCTTGGACCATAGTTGCTCGCTAAGAAAGGTTTTCGAAAAATTCGAAAATTTAGGAGGGGTTTGGGGAGTCAAAACTACTATAAAAACCACCGATCGGATTGGAGTGAAATTTGGTATGTGGCTTCTTCTCGGGCCCCAGGTGCTCGCTAAGAAATATTTTTTCTAAATTCAAAATTTTAGGGGGGTTTGGAGGTGGTCAAAGTTACTAAAACCCATAAGAAGTACATAGTATAATATATTTATTTATTTTTTGTTAATATACATTTAAATTTGATTTGTGTATCCGTGCAAAGCCGGATCGGGCAAGCTAGTATTGTATAAAACTTGATTATTGCAATCCCGCTTTATAACTGATAAGGGCTTTATATTTCCAAAATGACAACAACTAATATGTTTGTAATATTCGAATGCAAAACCTACGCATACTTTAATTTATTTAAAACTAAATCCAAAGAGTCATACTGATGACTATAATTACTTAAACTAAGTGTTCTTACTGCAGGAATGGGGCAATGTGTGAAGTTGTATCCAGCCGCGCCTAACATAGCCTGGGCCACACCAGGGAGCATTCTGGTGAAATCAGAGCATGCGCGATCAAATTTGAAGTTAAAGTAGTTCGGTATCCATCCGCCAGTTTTTCCAAAAACGCTTAAGTCTACTGTTACCTGAAACATTAACATTAAAAAAATATATATTGCCACAACAAAAGTAATTAATTTAAAAATATATATTTTAATTTGACGTAAATAAGTACCTTTTGTGAATCCGTAAATCCATGAGGAAAAGTCAAGTTTCCAGTATAAGCCGAAGTTGTGTGGTTTATTTTAGAAAATCTTGTGCCATAAGTTACAGTCCAGTCTCCCATATCCTGGCAGTGGTAGAAATTTCTGAATATTATGTCAAACGGTTCCTGAAATATATTAAAGATAAATATTACGTTACTAAATACTACCAAAAAAAGCTATGGTTATTGAAGACCACATTATGTAGACACCTTTACAATCGTTTTGAAATTGTATACTAAATGGTAATAATTAGGAATGGTATATTTATATATATATATAATCCAATGTATGTCTGTCTGTCTTCTGTTTGTCCTTTACGCGTTACCAAACAGTCCATCCGATTGCTTTGAAATTTTGCATATTAACACAGGTTAACCCTGGGAAGGTTTTAGCCCATTGACCGAAGTCCTAGGACATTAGGGCTGTGTCCCACTGGACTTCAAAGTTTCAATTTTAATCTTATGAAAAAAAGATTTCTTTTGATTTTATCAGGGGCACAAAAACAGCTGTTCGTATAAAAAGCATAGCAACACGTCATGTTTGTTTACATTCATTACCATAGCAACATTACTTAGCAAATTTAAAGAGTATTAGCTTTTTGAGGTTACATCGAAAAACTAAAAACAAACACAAACAAAAATCAACGAAAAATGCTTAATATGTTTTAATTCAATACAAACATTGGTTGTTACATACCTATTATATATAAAACAGCTGATTTGGATCAACTTAACATAATTTTAGTTAGGCCTACAATGAACCAAAACACTAATAGGGCTAATTATTAGAATCAGATTTTTACAATCAATTCTTCACATCTACCAGTTTTCTTTAAGTTATGTAAAAGCAAACAAATGGTTTACTGTATTATCTATCAATAAAGGTTTACTAAATATAAATATAAATTTGTGTAGAATATTCTTAAGTGGCATAAAAATCATTTTGCAATTTGATTACTTAAATCAATGTAATGAAATGGAATAACTACAATTAAATTAAATCAAGCAATAGCAAAGCATTGCCGGATCCACTAGTTGTATATATTTCTAAAAATATGCAGATAGATTGATCAAATAAAAAACGATTGCTATATGAAATTTTTGAAAATGGATTATTAGCAAATTTCCATAGGAAAGATGAGCTATAAAGTGACTCTTATGGTGAGACCTGAGGTCGGTAGTAGTCAGTGAGAATCGATCATAATCCATCATAGAACAAGTTTTGGGGTGTCATAAAAATGTTATATATTTATTTATTCGCACTCTAACGACCACTTTTTACGTCCGATTTGGCCAAATTTGGTGCATATGTTGGTTTTTTAAGACGCTCGAACTGGTACGTTACCCAATCAAATCCCAACAACAAATAGGTATTTTTTGAAATGAAGTGAAAATTTCGTGATTTTTTCGGAATGAAAAAGACTTAAATAATTAAAATGAAATATAAAATAATTTAAAAAAATATTCCACTATTCAAAGCAAGTCAGTTAACCCTGGAACCGGCAGATCGCGCGAACAGAAACGTGCGATCATGACAACACATTTGTAACGTGTGATTGTATTGAATATTTGACCCACTAAAAATCTTCCAATCTCAAAAAAACAAACACCATTGGAAAGGTAATGTTTCAAAATTTAACTTTTGTATTTAAAATTTCTTTCTAAAACGTTTATTTACTTGTGTAATCATCGTTTGAAAATTTAGTTTTTCATAACGTCTACTTCGCGTGAACAAAACTGGGAGAAATGAGTCACTTTTTGTGACAATTCTAAGTCGTATAACGGTTATATAAACCTGTTTTGAACAGAATTGTTATATACCATTAGATTTGTCAACATCTGGACTTTCTAAAGCTGCCTTCAAAATATTCGTCACTGTTATATTTTCGATTTTGTGGAATTTCTTGTAAACCCTTGCTATTGGAGAGATTTTCCGGCCAATGAGCAAGCTCATTTGAAAATCGATTTATCAGGTTGAAATCGATATAGTTTTACAGACATTTTTATATCTATGTTTAGAGAAGATTTCACAGTTTATTTTGGTATAAGGAAGATGTGATCTAGTGTTCATAGGAAGGTCTTTGTATTCCGCCAAAAAAGAACATTTTTGTAGCTTCCGTCGCCATTTTACTGTTGTCTTTTACTTGGTAAAGATGTAAGTTTGTTTGTGAATCTTTTATTTTAGTGAAATAAATGTATAAAATTGTGTTACATCGTGTATCAGTTATAAAGAAATAAGTGTAGAATGTGTTATTGTGTTTGTGAGTGAAATTAGTTTTATAAAAGTGATATTATAGCCTAATTTTGTTTTTTCCAGATAGCCTATAAAGTGAGCCTATAAATATAATATAAGTAGCTACTAAAAAAGCAAACTAGCCTATAAACTAACATTCTCACTAACTAAATCTAGGCCTGTTCTATTTTATAACTAGGCCTAGCCTACCTAGGCTATTGTTTATTGACAATTTACTTCGCCTAGGCCTACCTAACCTAGACAATTGGTAAAATTCGTCAGCGTTTAGACAATTTCTTTTATTCTGTTATATCTGATTCCAAAACGTAAAGTTGCATACAATTTTCAAGTTTATAGTTCTATGGTTTATTCTCTACAATTTAGTATAATAAAATTTCATTTTGGAGTAAAAACTAAATAAGTCTATTCGTTTTGAAAATTGGCCTATTTTATAAGCGTTTTTGTAGTTGGAACATAAAAACTGGTATTTTATAAACAAAGTTTTTGAAATTGATATTTTTGTTTATACACTTCTATTTAGAAATAAATTACAAAACTTTTGTATATCTTGAAAAAATTACAAAAATATTTATTGAGTTTTATATAACTTTATTTATATTATTTTTGGTAAAATTTGTCAGACGTTTACACAATTTCTTTCATTCTGTTATATCTGATTCCAAAACGTTAGGTTACATACAATTTTCAAGTTTACAGTTCAATTCTATGATTTATTCTCTACAATTTGGTATAATAAAATTTCATTTTTGGGTAATGCATATATTCCTAATTAATTTTTCAAAATAGGCCTAATTTCGTTAGCCGTATTGTAGTAGGAACATAGACACTGGTATTTTGTGAACAAAATTTTTGAAGTTGATATTTTTGTTCATACACTTCTATTTAGAACTAAATTGCAAAACTTTTTTATATCTTGGAAAAAATTACAAAAAATGTTTACTACTTTTTATGTAGGCCTAAAGTTTTTTTTATTTTTTCCGTTACTGAACATCTTTTGCTTCCTGAGCTAATAACTTTTAAAATTTTACATCAATAATTTTTTTAATTGCATATATGAATTCTTTGAACCTTTTTCTAAAAAAATCTGTGGAACACTTTTGGATTGGAGTTCATTTACTATTTTTGGCGAATTTTTGAAAAAATGCTTTCACACGCCAAAAAATCCATTTTCATTAAAGCTGCCGGTTCTAGGGTTAAGAAGAATCTATACTCCTTTACACGGTTAACAAATTACAAAAATGATACTAGCAACATACGTGTAAACTATTATGTTACGTTCCCAGACATTTCAATCAAGTCAGCAGCATTAGAAGAACTTGCTCGGAAACAAGTGAAACTACTCATATTACATTTCACAGAGCTTTAGCGAACAATGCAGAATAACATGGGAATGGTTTGTCAAGATTTCACAAATAGGCTAATGTTTAAAAAAAGTGAAAGGCCAATGGGAGATGTGGGAAACACTTTCAGCCAATGAGAAGACTGATTTTCTATCGGACGTGGATGCAGGAGAGGGACATGAGCGTGAAAAGGGAGGGTCTTCCTCAAGAAACCTGTGGAGGATTAACACCTAAAAGGGCTTCATCTTAACTAACAAAATTTTACCTTAGATACTGAAATTTAAAATCATTCATCAAGTCCAATAACTAATCGAGTAAAATCAATTATTAATTCAAATAACTCATCCAATAAAAATCAACCATTAAGTGAAATAACTCATCAAGTAAAATCAATCATAAAGTAAA
>JAGFPH010009447.1:32100-46972 GCA_018207615.1 Philaenus spumarius | reverse complement strand
GTGAAGCAGTAGACATTGTAAAGTCTGGCAAAACTAGGTTTAATTTTTAAAATTTAGTCGATATGTGAAACTGTACATTGATTCTGTAACATTTTATTTTATAACTATTTAATATTAATTAATTATTAGCAATGTACAAAGAAAGGTTAGAAATCTGTTCTGCCAAAGTAGGTAGAGTTAAATATAAAGTAAAAGTAATATTACCTGGGGAATTGCACTGAATAGTCAACACATGTTGGGTAGGGGAAGTGTTGTTAAATCAGTGGAAAGTTTGAAATGTCAAAGAGCACCTTTAATCATCTTTAGTTTAAATATCCAACATGATGTATTTATGTATTGTTTAATGTTGATGTGCTTTACAAAACTTTTAGAACAATTAGCAACCTGTGAGTTGAAATGTTTTAATTCCATATAAGTTTGTAGTGTAAATGTTATAATATGCATTATGTAAAAACTGTCACTGCCTTCAATGGCCTAACTCTGAGGTGACTAGTGACAGGGAATGTAAAAATTAGTGTTAAGTTACTTTGTATTTTGTAAATATTAGTTTTTAAGGAGTTTCTGATGACAATCAACTGCTTGTTCTCTCAGTTTTAAATAAACTCAGATTGTAATTGTGTATAGAAATATTATGTTGCCTGTACTTGTTACAATCACCTGCTACAACTCCTTGTCTGCATCTAATGTGACAACTAGCATTGGCTATAAAATAACTTTAAAGTAGCAGAATACCTCATAAATTAATTACAATATATAGTTATACATTTTAGTAAACACATTTAGTCCTTTACTATAAAGAAGTTTCAAGACAGTTGTGATTTTTGGAATGTAATATTTTTTAATAATAATATTTACAAATAAAATAATTATATTATCCAGATTACTAAGCACACAGCTTCGTCACTCTGGAATTCTTTGCTTTTTATCAAATTTGTTTTAAGTATTTAAAACCTTAATGGTAACCTAACCTTATTGTTTTTCAGAGTAAGATTAAGTCTGTTGTTTAAGTATTTTGAGAATATAAAAGAGGGAAACATCCATTATCCAGTCATAGGTACAATATGAAAAATCCCACAGTTCCAATGTGTTATATTGTCGTTGAAGTGATAATTTTTTATAAATTATGGAGGTTTGTGCACAGACTGTGTAAAGTTGAACTGAATTATAATTTGTCAGCATGAACTCTCAGGTGCGCTAGCAGGAGGGAAGAATTTAAGCATGTGGGATATCACTCAGGCATGCACAGACAATATATTTATTGGAATCCCGTACAAGGGCTTCCAGACCGAAGTATTATGTTCAGAGCGTGGCAACAGTCTGAGCCTTTCTGAACCCCCACCACTCAAATTAACTCTGAGTCCTACTACGCATCATGCTAGACCTTCTCTATTATAAATATAGGCCTATACTGATAAACCATGGAGTTGGTTAAATATTTATTGTTTTTAACTCAGTCTTTCTTCTAATATATGTTTTTTTATGATGATACATTTTTCGAGTGTATTTTAGATTTGGTGCAAGGTCGTCCATGTTTGATATTTTTTTGACATTCGTGTTCTGTTTATTTTTTCAATTTCTAACATATTCAAAGGAAGGAGGTGTGATTTGAAAGAGGATCAACCAAATGTTAAATCAGTTTGAGTAGAATTAAATACAGACTATTTGGTCACGAAATACAAAGACATCCCTCCATACAACATATTGATTTTAATATACGCCTTCATTATACAACACAACTCTTTGAAATAGCCTGTAAACTAATCTTACCTTTGTACATAACATTAATGCAAAACTAATGCTTTATTTCTTACTTTAATTGCTTTAGACCTGTATTATTACAAAGTGGCAACTTTACTTACCTTAGAGTTTCCGCTGATGTTCTTTTCTTTACAGAGCTACTGGTTTTGTCAACCGGGAATTACATTTTATTTTGCAGAAAAAATAGCAGTATAATGTATGAATGGTACTTGACATAGCATAATATTTGGGCATTATATTAGGCTTACCAGACGTCCTCATTTACCGCGGACAGTCTGATTTTATCAACCTCGTCTGCAAAAATGTTTGCGGCTATAATATGTTCGCGGTTATTAAACAAATGATCCGCGGTTTTTGCATAAATAAATTAGATATTTATTATTTTTTAGCAGTTGAAAAAACGATGATAAAATTTGAAGAATTGCAGCACTATCTAGCTTTATTTTCAATGGCTGTTAGCGCTACTAACACTGACTTGTCATGCACAATTCTGAATAGAGTAGCACAATTCTGTTGAAATCACAACTTTAAAGCCTTGTTCCCACGGCCTGTGACTTGGCGAGCCTCGTCTGAAGTTTCTCATACCTCACGATGTTTGAAAGCAAAAACTCGGGGTGCCACGTTCTTTCCCGTATATTATCGGTGAATTTCTCCAACATCAAAGGCTTGTGGCTCGACGGATGACAAGCCTCAGTACGGCTCGAGCAACTGTTCCGACAATCTATAGTGGATTGTGGGCATTTGTCAATGGTTTCTGGACTTTTTTACTTAGTGTTCATTATTAAGTGTTTATTATTTGTATAAGTGTTGAATGGAGAGTTGTCAAATGAAGTTATCATGGAGTTCATTGATCCGTACGATTGTGAACCTTGTGTATTTTGGAATCCACAAAATGCAGATCTCAAAGACAGAAACAAAATATACGATGCATGGAGGAGAATCCCAGGTAGCTTAAGAAAGATAATTTGATGGAGAATTACAGGAAGCTGGCGTTGAATGTAAAATAAAAATTTATTTTGTTTGCGGCGGAACAGTGTAAATCCACGAGCCTCTCCACGCCATGCGAACGGCTTGAGATCGGAATTCGACAAACAACAAGTCTGCGAGTAGGCTCGTCAAGTCAACAGGTTGTGGGAACTAAGCTTAAGACAGTTATTCAAATAGCTGTTTTTGTAACCTGTCAAGTTTATTGTTTGTCTACTTTACTGTAGTATCATAATCTATATTATACAAATTGTAAGCAGGGCCGCCGAGAGCCAAGCCAGGCCCCGGGGCATAATATTGGCAATGGCCCTCCTCCCAATATTACAGAACAATTTGGGTTACATCTTAAATAGTTTTGGAAAGGAAAAAAGTTCCTAAAAGATTTACATTTTTGAGATATTACCATCCCAGTCCGCTTAAATTACATTACAATGTTGGATGAATATGTGGACATTTTACTGATCAGAGCAAAAATAACTTTTTGTATATTTCCTTTGCTTTATTTACAGCATAACCTTTTTACAAAGAGTTAATTGTCAGTGCTTTTAAATTATTACTGACTCAACTATACACATAGAAATCACATTCAATTTAATAAATATTTATATATATATATAGTATTTAATACTTTTAATGATGATATTTTTATTAAAAAATTTCCTGTCTGGTAGACATTATTATTGGTTTTGATCAATCTAAACTATTGAACATCAGTAAGATGAAGTGAGTCTATTTTGTGGTTCGGGGTTTTTATTTAAATCAGTGTGAAGTTTCTAGAAGTTCACGTAATATTCTAGCAGTTTCAGGATCTTTTAAAGTTTCTTTTGAAATTTTTTCTTTTGTTATAGGCATCATATTTAATTGATTAATATGAAAAATAGTTACTTCATCAATTTTATTAACATTGTCAATTCCTGTAGGAAACCTTGAGCAATAGAATGTTCTTCAGTTTTTCTGTACTTACTAGTGTAGTCAAAACATTGTAAGAAAAGAGCATAGTGTAATAGTCTAGTAGCACCATCGATGTATAAACACACTGGATCACTGGCTGCGTGTATTGAATACGGTCCGGCCGGCCTAGCCGCTTCCCCCACCACTGGTGGGACAGCAACAAGACGTGAAGCATTCAAAGCTAATGCAACGCCCACAAATGTTTTAATTTATTTTGCTCAGCTTCAACAACGGCACTAAACATTATTTGTGAAATAATAATTTTAATTTATAGGAACTTAATAAAAAAAAATTATTTCATGAAACGAATTGTTTTTTTTTTATTTTTAAGAGTAATTTTCCCATAAAAATCCATAAAATAACGGAAAAACCAACTTTTCTCAAAAACGGCTGGAACGATTTTGATTAAAACTTTATAGTTTATAGTACTTTAGGTCCCTAATAAACTATAACATTTTAATCAAAATCGTGAAAGCCGTTTTTGAGAAAAGTTGATTTTTCCGTTATTTTATAGGTTATTATGGGAAAATTACCCTTCAAAATCAATAATTCACAAAAATGAAAAAAACGCTTGGAGATACCGTGGATTAGTACCTCCATACGAAATTTCATCAAAATCGGACGACTGGTTTAGGCTCTAGGTCTGATAACATCCACACAGACACCCGTACAGACATCACTCCGAAAACCACTTTTTTAGGTTCAGGGGGACCCAAAACGAATATTTCCACCAAAAACTCAAACTCGAAAATTTTGACGAATACAATACTTTCTCCATATACTATGTATAGGGGGAGAGAGTAAAAAAAATTATAATCAAATTGAATATTTTAACATTTTTACAATTAAATGTGTTACAACTATTATTTTCAACAGTTTTGTGTTTGCATGGGTTTTACATACGGGGTAATAGCGAACACTATGTATGTTATTACCCCGGATGGCGGGGTAATGCCGAACATGGTAGTTTTTTTTATAAACATGTTTTTCTGTGTAAAGATGTAATTTTAAAATATTGTTACCAAGGGGATTCAAAAGACAAAATATTATATTTTATGTAGCACGAGTTATTTTTGTCATCAGTTTTCATGGTTTTGTGTAATTCGACATCAAACCTTGAGTGATCGCCATTCCCCCGGTCTCCCCTACTCACGAATGCGCTGGATAGATGACTACCTGTACGAAATTAATTGTTTGCATCTCAGCCTCCAGCCCCGGCGGCTCACGCCCTTGCTAATTTTTGGTAATTTTAAATAAAACTAAATCAAGTACTTGCTAACAAAAACATTTAAAAGCAATAATACACTGATTAACTTTTGTTCTATTAAATTACTTCAAAATGTAAAAAAAAAAAACACTAGGCTAGACCACCGCAAGGTAAAACTAAACTGCTGGTAAGGTTATAATGTAACGAATATTGCTACGTCTAGATACAACACGGACCAGAAAAAAGCGGGAATTAAGGCTCTTCTTTACCTTGAAGAAAACTCCCGAGTGTACAGTATGATTTTAATACAAAAAGGCCTGACTCAAATCACAAAATCGTTGAAACATGCATTCGTAAAAACGTGTTTCGAACTCTATTTATAAATTAATAATCTCGGAAACTACTTTATATTTTTTACGTGTTAGCTTAAAATATGGAAATTATTGCTTAAAACCCCCAAAAAGCATTTCAAAATAATAGATTTTTACTCGGTTAAACCGTTGATTAAAATGAGTTGCCGTCGATATCTTTCAATTATGAGTAATAAGACAAAAGCACAAAGCCTTTAAGATCAATTTAAGATGTTCCACAACTTTTTAGGTTGAAAAACGGCGTCCGAAACACGTTAGTACGAAGTGAAATTTTTTTCTGTTTTACGCAAGGTATAGAAGACCCTTAATTAGTTTGAGATTTGGACTTTAGATTTCAGCACAATCCAGACAAAATAAAACTACTAAAAATAAATTAATGCAGATCATTTGTGCAGATCCAGGAATTCGAGGAATTTTACCTTGTCTAGTACTGCTGGCCACCCGAGCTGAGAGGAACGCAACTTGCAAAAACAATTCAGACTTGATAAAGAAATGGTTGTGGCCGGCACTAATGGCCATCCGAGCCCAGAGGACTTTTATTAAAAATCTTACCGAAGTGCAAAGGGAACGAACTCGTCCCAGAGTCTTAGAAATCCAACCTCCGATTTGGTACACTCGTTATTTTTCCAAGTCCCTTAGACAAAAATCCAACAACCGGAAGCAAGTTTTTTGAAAGAAAGTAAAAATTGTTTAGATTTTTCGTACTAGAATGAAACTTTTTTGTGTTTATCTAAAGAGAGAAATATAGGAGATTCTGCACAATTTGTTTTTTAGCCTGTCTGGTTCTTCCAAAATCGATCAAAACGTAAAATACCATAAAAGTACCCATTTCATTTTACTTAACGTATCGAGTGTGTACGCTGCGAGCGGAACGAAGCACCGTGTGAGCCGAGGCTGGATGCTGGGGTGCAAACAAATTCTACTAAGTTAATATATTTCGTACACGTAGGCAGCTATTCGGACTTCCCAAATAGTCGGTTGGAACCCTAAAACATATTTTGGTTCAGCTGCGAAATCGAATAATTTATATATTTTGTCAACCACACAACACTTAAATAACAATACCTTTAAAAAAAATGTGTTTTTCACTTCCTTTATGAGAAAAAGTGATTTACAAGAGTTTTTAAATCCTTTGAAGACACTAAAATACAGCTTAGATTATTTTAAAACAGACTGAAGCACATCCTTGATAAGAAATAGTGTTTCCTTAATTTATTTCCGTCATCATCCTGAAGAGCGTAGCACCATTGTATTTGGATAACCTAATAGAACTCCGATCCAATGCAATATTTTGTTCCACTGGAAATTCGACTTTTTTGGCGCTATCTATTGGGGAAATGAAGGAAGCTGATTGAAACACCAATGCTACCAATGCTTTCTTCCTAGCGCTACCTCGCGGCGCGATCATGTACTATTTCCGCGACAACCTTTTTTCCGGCACAAAGCCCTCGTATGGATGAAAGATCCATTTATTATTCATGATCTATGGTAGCACCTCCTTGACAAGAGATATAGTTTTGTTGATTTCTTCAATATCCTATAGATAGAAGCACCTCCTTTTGTAACATTGAAGTTCACGTGAGGAAATTAACAAGTTCTGTATTTAGTCGTAACAGAAATGTAGTAGATCTGCACAGAGATAATAATACCATTGACTATATAAGTTATATAGTCAATGCTAATACCAAGAGGAGCTAGGTAACTCAATGTTTTAAGTTGAAACTATCTTCAGCGCTTCTGGTGGATGAGCAGTGGACTAACAAACAAAGTTTTACTGAACGTAGTACGCTGTATTCTATTTTAACCGGTATTATAGTATAATATAATTTATAGGCCTACTATTAAATCATTACTTTTGCACATTAAAGCCTTATTCTTTGACTACTAACTTAGTAATTTATTTTCTAAAACAATAGTTTATTAAATGACTCTAGAATAAAGTAACTAAAGTGTTATTTATTTATACATTTGTCTATAATTTAAAACATAGTTTAGTAATCTAAGAAAAATACTTAATTCCAAAAGTAATCGCATACTATTAGGAGTTTTTAAATCCTTTGAAGACACTAAAATACAGCTTAGATTATTTTAAAACAAACTGCAGCACATCCTTGATAAGTTTTTTTTTTTTTTTTTTTTTAGGCGAAAAAATGCATTTAGACAGACCTCTCGCTAGAGAAGGTACTGTGGGGCTCAATCCAGAATAAGTCTGGCAATACCCACTAAACGACCGCCCTCCCCCCAAGTAAGGAAGTCACTCTGGCTCCGAACACAGGCACAAGAGTGTATCCGCCGACCTCTCCTGAGATGCTATAACACTCATGTACCATGCGTAACGGACAGAGACACTCCGCATGCATCACTGGGAAGGAGCGTCAGCAGCATCTAGGGGCTATTCCATAATGACTGATAAATCAATCTGAAACTCACTTAATAGAAAAGAAGGCAAACTGGTTAGTGTTCATCTTGATGGAGTCGCAGCGTGAAGAAACCTATGGTGGGTCATCCAGGATAGCGGCAGGCCGATGCCTACCATCTTCCTGGATGTCGAGTCTCCTGCAGATCTCGGCTATATGAGGATAACATGAGTTGCGTGCATTGTGAAACAGTTTAGTGGCACATCTTATAGCAAAAACTTCTAGGGTAGGGATACCAGCTGACCCTAGAATGGTGGAGTTCCTCACGTACCATGGCTGCTGCGTGAGTCTGCGAAGAGCGGTAGTCTGAAGAGTCTCCAGCTGTTTCCTACTGGATTTGCTGTCAAGCGCCCACCAAGCAGTAGACGCGTACATCAGCACTGAACGAACTATTAACAGAAAAATCGTTAATTTAGTTTTTACTGGCAAGGGGCTACGCCTTGCCAACAAGGGTGAGAGGAAACCCTGAATTTTCTTTCCTTCGGAGACCTTGTTCTGCACTTGTCGCCTGAAGTTGAGTCGACTGTCCGGCGTTATGCCGAGGTACTTGACAGTAGGCTTCCAAGGGATAGCCACCCCGTCAAGTTCCACGGCACGTGTCATTCTACGCCTTTTCCTGAAAAAGATGGAATCAGATTTATCAGCATTTATCTTAATGCGCCATTTCTGCAGCCACGGGGACAGCGCGTCCATTTGTTTCTGCATGGTATTTGCTGCTTAAGCCGGATTTACACTACTACAGTGTAGAAACGCGTCATCAGCATACAGCGAGAGTGTCACACCTGGAATAGTTGGAAAGTCGTTAGTATAAACCAGATACAGTACTGGTCCCAGGACACTGCCTTGGGGAACACCAGCAAGTATCGGCCGCAGAGTGGAGAGTTCGCCGTCTACGAAGGTCTTGAAGGATCTGTCTGAGAGGTAGGAGTGGATCAATTGCACGGCAGCCACCGGTACAGGAGACTCGCTCAACTTGTAGAGAAGGCCTTCGTGTCATACCTTGTCAAACGCCTTGCTGACATCTAGCAACACTGCAACAGAGGACAAGAACTTATTGTGATTATCAACCAGCTGGTTGATAACTCGAACGAGTTGAAGGGTAGTGGAGTGACCACGTCGGAAGCCGAACTGCTCTGGTCTGATGTAGTCCTCTAGATAATGCTGCAACCTGGAAAGAAAAAGACGCTCGAATATTTTTGAGATGGTCGGCAGCAGAGATATCGCGCGATAATTCTGCGGAAAGAGGTGATCCTTTCCTGGCTTCGGAATGAGGATGATCTTTGCAGTCTTCCACTGGGATGGGAAGTGGCGCAACCTGAGGACAGAATTAAACAAAGTTAGTAAGACCTCCACTAACTGAGGGGGTGCAGCAAGCAAGGCCCTGCCGCCAATCCGATCCAGCCCGGAGGCTTTCTTCGGCTTGACCGCAGAGACAGCGGCCCGCACCTCCTTGAGAGTGAAAGGTTCGATGATGTCGTCAGCCTCCGGTGACTCTGCAAAGTAGTCGTCAACGAACTCTTCTATCATATCTGCATGATCCTCATCGCAAATATCGTGATTCGGTTGGAACTGATCCTCCATAGTGTCAGCAAACGTTTCGGCCTTTTCTAGGGCAGAATAGGCTAGGCCATGCTGCCCACGTAGAGGCCGACTTGAAAGCTTCTCACTATGGAGTACCTTGGCTACCTTCCAAGCACTACCGTCTTGCACTTCCAGAGTATGCAGATATGAATGCCATGACTCAGACCTGAAATCATTCAAAAGAGTTTTAACACGGTTGTTCTGCCGGTTGAAGAGATTCTTTGCTGCCGGAGATCGAGTGAACTGCCAATGGGCTCGAAGCCTTCGCCTCTTGGCAATTTCCTTCCGTAATCTGAAGGGAAGGGTTTCCCGCGACGGCTCTTGGGCAGCAGCGATGGAAGCATCTGAAACAGAAAGTGTTAGAAGGTCGTTTAAAGAACTGACCTGCCTGTCTAATACCTCCAAAGAGTTTGGGGGCGCAGGATGCGTTAGGCGTTCCGCGATCAGTTCGTTAAAATGGTGCCAGTCGACCCTGACACGTAAAGTGTTGGGCGGTAAGCTCGAAGTAGGTCCAGCAGCAACAGTAACCAGAAGCGGGCAGTGATCTGACGAGAGATCCTGGGTAGCACGAACAACTATGGGAAAAGGAACATTCTTGGTTAAAACTATATCGAGCACATCAGCAAGTCCATGGACCGGGTAGTGAGTAGGCTCCGTAGGTGCCAAGACGTCAGCACTAGGCTGAGTATCAATGAAACGTCGAAGAGCCTTGCCCCTGGTGTTGATCGTCCGTGACCACGAGTTGTGTTTGGCGTTGAAATCACCTGCAACAATGACATGTTCGGCACATTGAAAAAGAATGTCCAGATCAGACAGGAAGCTATCCTGAAGAATTCGAGTTGGTGAGACATAGGCTGCGACTAGTAGGATCTCCATGTCCCCAAGCTGTACGAAAACACCTGTGGACTCAAAATGCACTGTATTAGTGGGGAAGTATCTGTGAGTTAGCCTGCGGTGAACTAATACAGCGGTCCCACCCCAAAGATTACCGCCACCACCAGGTCTTAAGACCCGGTCGGTACGATAAGTCCTGTAGGCAGGAAGTTTAAAGGCGTGACCTGGCTGTAGATGAGTCTCACAGAGTAGGATGACGTCGGCGTCCTCTTCTGTAGCGAAGTAGTGGAGATCGTTGCGCCTGGGGCGAACCCCATTTGCATTCAAGACCACCACCTTAAGGTCTCTACTCATCGCGGATTAGATTCTGGAGTCTAGTTAGTATAGCAGCAAGCAGCTCTGCCGGGCTTTTGTTTTCAGAACCTAAAACAATAGAAATAAGCTGCGTAATCCACAAAGCCAGCTTTTCGTTAGTTATGGCAGGACTGGAGGAGGTCAAAACCTCAGCTGTGTCTTCTTGGATAGTCGGCTTGCGCATAGGTACTCGCCGCTTCCTTGGATGTGATTCCTCAGGAGTCAAAATCGACGAACCCTTGGACGTCTCTGTGCCAGCGTCAGACTCGCTTACGTCAGCATCTGAAACACAAAAGTTGGAAGGAGAGGAGTTACCCTCCTTTCACGTAGCTCTCTTCCTAGATCTCTTGGCTGGGATTTCGACCTCAGCCGTAGGTCGTTTGGCAGCCGTGACTGCTGCCGCGTATGTTAATGCACCTGCATCTGAAACAGAAATGCTTGGCATTGGCTGGGTAACCAGAACTTTCGTCAAAGGCTTACTAGCCGACACAGCAGACGTGGAGGCAGCAGCTGGCGGGACAGCCCTAGAACTAGGTCCAGATCCGCCCGACCACCAGGTAGAGCTGCAACACCCGAAGCAGGACACAGGTTAGAGGTGGGCCGAGGCCTTCCACTCCCCGCGCTACCCCCAGCCGGATTGCGATGCCTGTTCCTTGCCCTCTCCGCCTGCTTATGACTCTGGCAGCCCTTCCAGCTCGCCACATGAACGCCGCCGCAATTGCAGCATTTTGCTGGTTCTTCATTCGATTTGTGGCAATCTTTGATCTTGTGTGCCGCAGCACATTTAAGGCACCTGGATGGCTGTCCGCAATTTACTGAGGAGTGCCCAAATCGCTGACAGTTGTAGCATTGTGCTACACCCTTCTGCGGCTGGAATTCTGCAACAGTGACCCTCAGTCCTAAAATCTCCTGCAACAAATAAATTTCCTTAATATTGCCGACCCTTTTTAGTTTTACTAAAAAGGTATTGCTGGGGGCTCTACCACCACCTTATTGATGTCGCTCCAACATGTGGACATGGTTGGGCGTGAAGCCCTTCTCCTCAAGCTCCAACTTGATTTCGTCGGGTGAAGTCAGATGATGAAGGCCACGTATGGTGACCTTTACCTCTTTGTCCTGTGTTAGAGAGAACGTATGGAATTTCACATTGCTGGATGCAAGATGATTTTGCATAGCCCTAAAATCTGGTACGGTTTGGCAGAAGAGTCGGAGGAAGTTACCGACACATTTGGCCTCAAAGGTGAGACCTTTCTGGCGGAGCCCCTTCAGAAATTGCGGCCAGTTCTTCTCTACACCGTCTACGATGATCGGTGGAATCTTTTCCGCCTTGGTAGCTGAAACAGAATTAGGAGCTTTATCCGGATTAACATTTTTTGACGTAATAGTTTTGACAGAGCTGTCCGTATCACTGTCGCTGCCGCTCCCACGACCACTATTTCTCTTTCGCCTGTTGGTAACAAGCCGGAAATTGCTTTCGGAAAGCTGTTGGAAGCCAGTCTCCATTTCACTGTCGTTCATCTTTATTCCTGTAACATAAACACGACAATTGTCGTTGCAAATGCCACAGAAGGAGCGTAACGCTAAATTAACAATTTAGTGGCGAGGTATTAGTCAAAAGAAAACAAGCTTTAATAGCTTAATTTACCTAGGCTAAGCATGTAAATTTATAACTAAAAATTAATTAACTAGATAGGTCAAACCTGGTTGCCGATTCAATCGGTAAAAGTAGCACTATCACACACTATTTAGCTGTATTAAACAAGCCAAACACTGAATCACTAAAACTTTGCACTGTTGAGTATACACTAAATTTAACTACAACGTTAGAAAAATATTTTCCTACGCTGCAAAATTAAACTAAAGGATGGATCAAATGTGACCAACCTAGCAAGAGATGCACTATACTACGGTATAAAAAAGGACTTTTCCACCGCTCGAATGACTCGCGCTAAGCCAGAACTTTCACAAAACTAAAATAGCACTAAAAGGAAGAAAATAAGGATGGATCAAATGGATCCAACCTAGCGAAAGACACAACTGACTACGATAGAAAACAAGTGTTTTCCACAGCTCGAGTGACTCGCGCTAAAACGTTCACCAACACAAAGGACCAAGGGGGTTCAAGAACCCTGCACTTCAGGGTAGTCTCGAACAAAGAATCACTTAGCACTGGCGCATAAACTCCGTAAACAGGTCTGCCCTGTTCGACTGCACAAGACAGAATGAGATAAGAAATAGTGTTTCCTTAATTTATTTCCGTCATCATCCTGAAGAGGGTAGCACCTCCTTGACAAGAGATATAGTTAGTTGATTTCTTCAATATCCTATAGATAGAAGCACCTCTTTTTGTAACTTTGAAGTTCACTTGAGGAAATTGACAAGTTCTGTATTTAGTCGTAACAGTAGATCTATCTGCACAGAGATAATAATACCATTGACTATATAAGTTATATAGTCAATGATAACACCAAGAGGAGTTGGGTAACTCAATGTTTTAAGTTGAAACTATATTCAGCGCTTCTGGTGGATGAGCAGTGGATTAACAAACAAAGTTTTACTAAACGTAGTACGCTGTATTCTATTTTAACCGGTATTATAGTATAATATAATTTATAGGCCTACTATTAAATCATTACTTTTGCACATTAAAGCCTTATTCTTTGACTACTAACTTTGTAATTTATTTTCTAAAACAATATTTTATTAAATGACTCTAGAATAAAGTAATTAAAGTGTCATTTATTTATACACTTGTCTATAATTTAAAACACAGTTTAGTAATCCAAGAAAAATACTTAATTCCAAAAGTAATCACATACTATTAGGCTGTAAAAATGAAAATATAATATGTAATATTTATTTAAATTTATAACAGTTTAATAAATTAACATATTAGGCCTATTATTTGAAAATAGCTTTTGTAAAAGAATTATTGAAATATATTTTACCACTTGACTTGTAAATAAAGAAATTTTATTTGTTAAAATCTACACTCAAATTAATTAAGTGGATGCACAATGGTTTTAGACATTTTTAATCATAATTTTGCTTTATAAAAATAAAAAAGAGTGCATTATTTTTGTTGCCAGTAAAGAAAACACTACAAGGATAGTAAACAAATAATAACATTTTTTTAGATAAGTTAAATTTATTAAAACATCATATCACCTAGATATAGAATCAATAATATTCACATAAAATTATCGTGAAAGGTTTACAATCATCTTCAGTTTAATCTTAATGACCGCTTACATATTATAGCCGCAAATATTTTAAACAGACAGGTTAATAAAAGCAGACTATCCCAGGACTATCCGCGGTAAATGAGGACGTCTGGTAAGCCTAAATATAACGATGAAATAAATTGACACTTCATAATATTTTGATAATACAGTAATGACAAACTTACTTTCTATTTAATTCACACCTCCTGACAATCGGCCCGGTAGATCTCCATAAATAGGTAGCAATAGAATTGTCTCATAAAACCTAAAAGTCTCATTATAAAAATTATAGTATTACACTTTTTTATACAATTATGTGTAAGTTTCTATAATTCATCATTATATTTTATTAACTAGGGCTCTGCCCCTGGACGCTTCGCGTCCCAACCCCTCCACGGCCTTCGGCCTCAGATGGCGGCTTCGCTTCGCTCGCAGTTGGAAAATTCGCTAAAGAATATCGTTAATCTTTGGCTCGTTTGTCCCTGGGTGACCGAGCATAAATAAGCTGTTTTATTTGGCAGCTGACACAAACTCATTAAACATTATTTCCATAAGATTAACGTGGGAAATTTGAAGGACTGTGTGCCGGAGCTCCTTCTCGAGTGAATATCGGCTAAACGGATGATTGGATCTTAAATAATTAGTAAATTAAATTTTCTACAACTTTTGTATCTAAAATTGTTTGCTATCTCTTACCGTTTTCTTACGAAACGCGATCAAAGTGGAAAAATGGAAAAAGACTTTCCTGCCTAAAAGGTGCTTTCAAATTTTAAAATGTTAACTTTTAGTAATTTTTCTGAAATTTTCTCGTCGAGAGCTTCAATTCAAGTATGAGGTCGAGGGAAGTACGAATACGGGAAGTGCCTCATAGTTTATGCCAGTTAATCAGTGAACCCGTCTAGGTTTAAAGATGTTGGGCGGAGGCTCTCTTCTCGGATGAATAGTGGCTAAATGGATCTTGAATCTGACGGAAAATCTCTTGTTTGAAATTTAATTTTCTACAACTTTTGTGTTTAACATTTTTGGCTATCTCTTACCGTTTTCTTACAAAACGCACTCAAAGTGAAAAAATGAAAAAATTTAAAAAATCTAAAAAATCTTTCCCGCCTAGAAGGTGCTTTCAAAATGCAAAAATGTTAAATTCTGGTCGTCAAGAGCTTTAATTCAAGTATAAGGTTGAGGGGGTCCGAT